>VXBZ01003662.1:708680-743819 GCA_013399135.1 Heliornis fulica | reverse complement strand
CCACCGCTCCCAGCTTTGTGTCATCAGCAAACCTGCTGACTGTGCATTCTATTCCCTCATTCAGGTCATCAACAAATACATTGAGCAATACTGGTCCCAGTAGCGACCCTTGAGGGACTCCACTAGTTACAGGCCTCCAGTCAGAATCTACCCCATTAATGACTACTCTCTGGGTTCTTCCCTTTAACCAGTTCTCAATCCACCTCACTACTCTACCCTCTAGGCCACACTGCCTCAGTTTGCCCACCAGGATGCTGTGGGAGACAGTGTCAAATGCTTTACTACTAAATCAAACACAGTTAAAGACATTTTACTAACAGTGTTCTTGGTAACTATTCTGAGAAAGGCCTGGGGTACTGCCCCCACCCCCCCCCAAAAAAAAACCCCATTATCGACTCACAACACAATCCTCGACTTTGTAACAGAATTGCTGGACGATGGTAACGAGGAAACAGGTATAGCAAAGGAGACACACAATGTAAAGCATGATGCAGTACTGTGGTTGTACACATTTTTTGGGTACAGAGTATTTATAGATGCTAGCCCTGGCAATTTCATATCTCTAGGTATTTATTCTATGCTTGTAAAATGAAATGGCGTTTTTCATTCCATCTTGACTGGGAGAGAGAATACATTTAGGTTATAAATTGTTTAGAATTACTTGTTAATGCCATCGGCTTTTCCATATCTGCTTGTAGGAGGGACAGGAGGGAGACGGATAATGCTTTACATGTAAAATCATAGAGGAGAATAACAGAGAGCAAGCTTTGTTTTCAACATGTTTAAACTCTTCCAATGACAGGAATCGGTTGCCTTGGAAGCAGATCTGCAGCTGAATGAAACCTTTCACCTGTCCAACATATGAAATATTTATTATCTGAGGGTGACTAGAGATTCAATAAAGCCAGACATACAATGCAGAAAGCAGACCCTGGCTCATCACCTCCATGAATTTCACAGGTCCCGTGGCAGCCAGATTAGATTTTGCCACGGAAGACAGGGAAGTGGACTCAGTTGCAGTATTGGTGTAAGGAGTGGTGTAAGGAGAAATAAAACTGGAGAAAAGAAACATCTTAACTTTGTATTTGATTTAACCAGGTTGGCGAAGCAAAATGTTGATGATTCTCCTATGCCATGTTTAGTAAGGCTGCGAAATATTATTGTTTCAATTAGAGAGAAGAGCCCACTCTCTTTTTAGATAATTACTTTTCCAATAAATTATTCTTAGCCACTTGTTTCCCCATAAAAATTGCCCAGTGTTTTTTCTCTTTTAGATGTTGTTGGGTTGGGGTTTTTTTTCTTCTCTTTTGTGTAGGTTGGAATTAATTTATTATAGGGCTGAAACTTGGCAGAGATCCAGGCATAGTGATCTGAAAAATGTTCATACTAATATTCAGTGATGGGATTCCTTGTTTATTTTATCTCAGAGACTCCCTGAGAATTCAGCCCTGCAAAATGGAGCACAGTTGATGCATAAGTGGGCATGTAAACCAGTTCGCTTTATTTTTCAGGAAGAAGACTTTAGGCACTTCTGTTGCTGCAGACACAACTGTGAGTATGAACAAAAGCCAGAGCCATTACTTAAGAAAGTGATTTTTTTTTGCAGAGCTGCTTTTAGCAGCGTAGTGCACTTTGAAAGAACCTTGACATTTTTGATCTTTATCACTTTCTTTTTTTTTCCCTTAAAAAATCTGGATTTCCCAGGCCCTTGGCATCCTTACTATCACTGAACAGCTTTAATGTCTGCATTCAAGAGGTGTTGAAATCATCTAATTAAGCTAAGAGGCAAAAATAAAGACTAAAGTCCAATGTCATCATATCCTAAATTGTACCATAATAAAGTACAATATTTCTGCCTACTCTGTGTGTGAAGTGACTGAAAACTTGCAGAGAGTTAACACACGACAATAAAATACGATCGCTCCTCTCAGTTCATGTCGCTTCCTTATCACACTCCACTTGGCAATTGCACGAAGATTTTAGCAGTAAATATCAGATCAGATAGCATCATTTCAAGTCTGGATTGCAGGCTCTTGGGTGCTGGAACTGGTCTTGCCCTAACAATTAAGATGGAAGTGAGGTATGAACTCAAGATGGCGAGGCAAGGAGGACAGGGGAGGGGAGGAAGAAGAGCGCAAGAAAAGAGGCAATAAATATGGTATCCGAATAATGCCATTACACAAACTGCACTACAGATTGAAACTGATGCACACACTGCTGGAAAACGGGAATTCCTGGCTTCACTGTGGCAGGTAACTGTTATCTTTTCCTCTCTTACAGCACAACAGACCTTAAAATATTAACTGATTCTCTGTTCCAGTTGTGGTGTTTCGGCACCTGCCCTGTGTCGTAACAGCACCGCCAATCCCAGGCAGGAGCACTTCCCCATCCCTAGCACATAACAGTTACATGCTCAGTACAGCAGGGTTTTTCTAGGCTCTGCCTAAATTTCTGTTGATTCTGCGCAGATTCCTTCCCTTTGCCCTCTCACAGAGTGCTGCACTTACGCCTTCCCAGCAAGTTTGCCAAAGAGAGGTTGCTAGGCTCCAAGTGCACCAAAAAGCGCAGAACGTGCCTTCTTCCCTGCCTTTCCACATGCCTGGAATACCCCCCTCCTTCCCCACCACGGTACATCAAGTACCTTCCCGCTCTTTCAGAAAGCCGAGAATCCATCTGTTCGGCAAAGCGCTCCATCTGCAACGACAGCGAGCCCAGTGATGTGCTGCCAATATTCCAACAAAGGGCTCCTCTGAACCCATTCCCCCGAGTCGGTAACACAGCCCACGTCCCCAGGGTGGGGACGCTCGCAGACAGGAGGCGTGTGGGACTGGCGGCCTCTATTCATTTGGTTTTCCCATTTCAATAAAACGCTTTCCCATATCCAAGGAACGAGGCAGCAGCATTTGGCAAACGTGTTCCTGTTACGTGCCTCCTACCAGAAACGTTCATGCTTGGGTCTT
Organism: Heliornis fulica; assembly: GCA_013399135.1. NCBI lineage: Eukaryota > Metazoa > Chordata > Aves > Gruiformes > Heliornithidae > Heliornis > Heliornis fulica. Next base: position 740,859 of record VXBZ01003662.1, on the reverse strand, counting down.
GGAAAGCAAAAAAAAAAAGAATCCCCACAGCATCCAGTTCATAGTGAGAGTTGTGGAGAGTTCACCTGGGAAAAAACACAAGGGATGAAGATGGTAGGGAGGGATTTGAATCCCTTTCAGAGACTGCAAAGGGCTGTATCTGTGTCAAGCAACTTAGAGAAAGGGCCCCAGAAACAAAGAAAGACCTTGTGCCAAGTTTTCCTTTCGGCATCATGATAAGTGAAGGGCTGAGCTTTGCAAATGTGACTGGTAAGTCTTGAGGACAGGGGTGAGGGAAGAGAGCTCATCCTGAAGGCAGGCAGCTTTTCAGTGCAGCCCTTTCAGCATTCTCACTTCTGTATTGAGTCTGACTGAATACATATCGTACAGTGTATAAATAAATAAATATATGTATGTATGTATGTGTATATGTATATATATGCACATGTATGTGTAAATAGATGCGCATTATTTGCTTTTACACATTGGCTGCTGCGTTTGCTTCATACACTGTTCTGTCTGAGGCACTTTACAAGCCCAGGCTTGATAGCTTTCCAGGTGTGATTTACATCAGAGCTGGTGCAGGCAGGCCTGGGTGCTCTGCCTGTGTGTGCTTTGGATCGCCCACTTTCTCTGTCGCTATTTATCAGCTGCGCAGCGTCAGGATTATGGCAAGTTGCAATTGCATATAAATGGCCGTCTGTTAAATTACATTAAACTCCCACAGTTTTCAAAGGTGATAGCATAATATATTATTTGCTATTTCTTAAATCAGCAATTTCTTAAACGATTTGTTTTCTTAAAAAACAAACCAAACAGGAGAACTCTTTCCACTGGAACATATAAGTTATACTGCGTCAACCCTTTTATCTTGATGTGTTTTTTAAATCGTACATAAGGAGAAAAAAGCAACAACTTGGACTCAATAATTCAGTATATTTCATTCACGAAAGCAACTTGCTCTTAGCAGCAGGTTTTTCAGGGACAAAAATGTTTAAAGCAGATGAGGGTTTTTTTAGTGTTGAAGAATAAAGAAGACAGGATTAGCATCAGTGGTTGCCATCACATAGTTTGGCTTGATAGCACTAATCTGTAATACACGTGCAAATTATCACACTCAGTAATCTGTGTTTACATGTCAGCAAGCAATTTAAAAGAATACTGTCTGGGTTTGTCTTCTTAGGCTGCCACCTATATAGTGAAGTGTCAAGTTCTCTTGCCTTAAAAATGCAGGCAGCACTAATGCGCCTGCCCTGTGAGAAGAGAAATACCGATCCTTATCGAGCAAAGCACAGCAGCACATTTTGAAGCTCACCAATCTATAGTGAAACACTTTGGAACATGTTTGTGTTGAAAGCATTTGTTGAATAGGCAGAGATTAAGCATGTGCTCAGTCGGTCCGTTGAGCTGGGACCTGTTTTAGGCTTCCAGGAGGTGATCCGAACTGCTCAGAGCTGTTCTGTGCAGCCACCAAGCTGGCTCCAGCGCCTTTGGGTCCTCTACAAAATAGACCTAAGGAAGGTGCTATAGGAAAGATAACAAAATTGCAAGCAGAGCGCAAATCCAAACAACACTGGGAACCTTCTCTCTGAGCAAGGCAAGACAAAAGCTTTTGAAACAGAGGGTTGACATGGCCCAGGAGGGCTGGAACACTGCTGACCTATGGTACACATACAGCCCCAGAAATCCAATGGACTAAATTGGTATGGCAGAACAGCCCAGGTGGAATATAAGAATCATTATTTCCTTTTGCAGACACAAAAAAAAAAGAGGGACAGAAAAAAAAAAAAAANAAAAAAAAAAAAAGAAGAAAAGTTACCTGCTAAAGCAAAGCTATGACAGGAATTTGAAATGAATCCGGATCTCCTGAATTCTAGTCTGATTCTCCAACCATCAGACCAGTGTCCCTCCTGGCTTTGAAATATGCATTCAAAGCATAATTAAAGTAATTTATATGTCCATCATGTTAGCCAGGCAAGGAATTAAAAGTACTTTACAAAGAATTGTCCAAGTTACTTGTCACAACAGAGAAAAGCTGAACCAATGAAGGTGGTGCAGGGTGCTCATCAGTCATAAGAGCACTGTGCTCTTCCAAATAGGTGTTAATTGCCTTCTGATTTTCTTCTATTTCCTTCCAAATCTCTTAAAATCTCAGTAATGTGTCCAGCCCAGTTTCACTTAGTTTGGCAAAGTATCTTATCAGTCTTCACCCTACTCTATGGTCCAAAGAGATTGTATGGCACAGAAAGCCAGCTCATTTTCCCAAGCCAAGCTCTTTGTAATCTTACAATTGTCATCTGGTTAAAAGCAAGTGAACAAGAATGTGACTTCCTATACACAAAGTCAGCTCCTCTTTCCTTTTGAAAATAAAAGCTCCTGCCCACACTGATGCGTGAGTGAGAAGGAACACAAAGCCAGCAGCCCTGACTTGAAAGCAGAGAGCTATAAATAGCCCAAAAAGTTTACGAGTGGTATGGTTGCACCATGCCATGACTTTGAAACAGTCTATATTTTCAGTCTTGTGAGGAGATAACCATCGTATGAGCAAAGCTGGAAACTACACAACATATTTACTAGCTCAGTTATGTTTTCACTAGCACTCATGCTTCAACTCTCCTAGCTGTGCTGGCTGCTGTGCGACTCATTGAATCATAGAATCATAGAATCAAAGAATCACTGAGTTAGGAAAAGATCGTCAAGGTTATCAAGTCCAACTGCCAGCCTGACACCACTGTAACCACGAAACCATCTCCTGAAGCATGAGGTCTACCTGTTTTTTGAACACCCCCAAGGGCGTGGAATCCACCACTTCCCTGGGCAACCTGTTCCAATACTTCATCACCCTTTTAGTGAAGATACCACTCTTTCCTAATATCCAATCTGAACCTCCCCTGCTGCAGCTTGAGACTGTTTCCTCTTCTCCTATCACTAGTCACTAGGGAGAAGAGGCCAATACCTGCATCACGACAACCTCTTGCAGGTAGCTGTAGAGGCCTTAGTGTCCTGTGTCCCCACCAATCTCCCTGTGGTTCTGCTTGCTGTGGATGAGACAACCCTCTGGAGGAATGAAGCCCAGTGATCTAGACAGGAGTTTCTGTTGGATCCCCACTGCAACATTTCTGATTGTAAAGAAGAGCGAAGATGCTATTCAAATGCATGAGTGGAAGTATCCTGTACTAAAACTGTGCAGTGAATATGTTATATCCTTTCAGCTGACCGCAAACCTACAAACCGAGGACCTAATTGCTGGTGATAGGAGCAAGTCACTAACACAAGAAATATTCTGGTGGTGAGCTCTGCCAACTAATGCATGTCAAACTCCCCTTGCCCCTCCCTCTCTCTGAGAAAAGACTTGTTTCCCAAAGGATGGGTCTGTTTCCAAAAGCGCACATTAGCACTGAAGCTGGACACCAACACTGCATGCAATTAAAGTGCTGGCTGAACTTTTAACCAGCAAAAGAACACTGTATATTTATTTATATACAGCCTTCAGCTAGCTGGGTACCCTGTTTTAACCGAACTTCCTTTAAAATATTTTCTTCACGTTCCCTCAAACTTTCTTACTGCTCCAACTTTGTGTACAGCTGCTTCTTAGCAAGGCAATTTTGTTGCTCAGTTAACTATCGCATTAATCAGGTGAATGTCTCTCCCTAGTATATCTAACAATTGCTCATTAAATCAGGTCTCCAATACCGTTGAAAAATAATTAAAAACCTGTTTCCAATAAACAAGCTATAATGTCATTAAGGACAAAATAGTGTGTAGGAAATGTATTAGAAACGCAGGGACAGAAAATCCTGACCAGGCACAGGCTGGGAAGAATAAGTTGAATAACAAATTAATTGCTAGTAGTGTCAGGCAAACAGTGAAAAGAAAGTTATAAATATTCACTTCAAATTAACAATGAATTTATTGTGGCTTGAACACAAGCTCCTTTTATATTTGCTTCCTACAAATAGTCATGCAAAGCAAATTCGAAGCTTGTACACTCCATGATTTGCTTCCAGAATAGGAGGTATAATTGATATGGGATTTACTCAGCTTGACAAAGCGAGGGAAGCCGGGCTCCCAAAATCCTTTGGAGCCAACACACAAAGGTAATTAAACAAACTGGTGAAGAAACTGGCTCCCTGCACCTTCTTTGGCTAGCACCGTGCACGAGGATACCTAATTACAGTTTTGTCAGCAACTGAGGTGATGAGAGAAATGTGCCATCAGGCAAATCAAACGTAAAATAAACTAGAGATAATAATACTTCCTTAGGAAGAACAAGAGGCTGAATTTGTCAAGTAAATGATTCACTTTGCTTTAATTGCTACACACAGAGTGAATTGACAGTGATATCTCAGTGACCGGATAAAATATGTCATCTTCTTCCCACCCAGTGAACCATGCCGCACTGAAGAGATGAGTTGCCTTCTCCTGCCTGCATTTAAAGGAGAACAACTGGAAAAAGCTTTCAAATTCAGCCTTTAAATCAAGCAGTTTTACATCAGCTCCAAGTCAATCACCCTGTCTCCAAGTCAGTCACTGACAGCAGAGCGAACTTAGAAGTAATGAGCATTTATATTTTGCAATTCTTCTGTATGTGTTTAGTTAAGATAGTGGTGGTTAATCTACTGTTCCACTTAATTAAATATGGTTAAAATTATACTTTAAGAATCATCTCGTGTCTTGCTAGCACAATTACAATCTATAACTCTCCATCTTACAGCAATCACTAATTGGCTGTGTGGCACTGTAATTTCTCATTACAAAGCATTCATCTCTAACAAGTCAAGGTGTGCTGAGTGCTATAGCGGCCGCTCACCCCAGTGAAACTCTGGCTCCAGAAGGCATAGAAATACATACATATAGTCTTGGAAGGGTTTTCTTAAAGCACGAGCACACCAAGGAGGTGTGTGTTGAGGATACATTGTGATCCTATGATGCAGTCAGAGTGGAAACAATTTAGCTATATAAAAAAGCAATGACCAGACAATAGAGAGATGATTATCATGTCCATGGAGTTATCAAATAGAAAAAAGGGGGAAAATCCGCACTCATTATAGCTGAACCTCCCCCCTGCTCGCGAAAGCAGACTTTTCTTGTACAATAGTGGGAATAAAAGGGAAAGGAGAACAGCCAAACAAAGAAACCATAGATAGAAGTGAGATATTCAACTTCATTTTTGTATCTCACTGCTCTTCATACACTGCTGCAAGGCTTAGCTCTGCATTGCCCTCTGACTACTCGACACAAAACACAGTAATGCTTCTCCAGCTGGCTGGGGTTCTCCTGTGCTCTGTCCTGGGGGTTAAGCTAGATCTTTTTCTTCTAGGTACAGTTTTGGGCCTGCACTTCACATGCAAAGGTTCTCCCTGATGACTTTTGGACAATCCTAGCCCCTTTATAAGGCATGGAGATTTATATATATATATATACACACAAGTATTATTTAAACAGACATTTTGCTCCTATGTAAGAAAAATGTATTGACAGACTGTATGTATTGACAGATTGAGAGAGTTGGGGCTGTTCAGCTTGGAGAAGAGGAGGCTCCAGGCAGACCTTATAGTGGACTTCCAGTACCTCAAAGGGTCTACAAGAAAGATGGGGAGAGGCTGCTCAGTAGGGCCTGTTGCGACAGGACAAGGGGTAATGGTTTCAAAATAGAGGGAGGGAGATTTAGATTGGATATTAGAAAAAAGTTCTTTACTGTAAGAGTGGTGGAGCACTGGAACAGGTTGCCCAGAGAGGTGGTGGATGCCGCATCCCTGGAGACGTTCAAGGCCAGGTTGGATCAGGCCCTGAACAACCTGATCTAGTTGGGGGTGTCCCTGCTTCTTGCAGGGGGGTTGGACTTGATGACCTCTGTGAGTCACTTCTAACCCTAATCATTCTATGATTTTATGAATCTAAAAACCATGCATGAGTGCATCTCTTCTAAAGTTTGCTATTCAGTTATATGGGGCGGGGAGGGGGGAGAATCTTTTCAAAGATGACCTAAATCCTTTTTGGGATTTTCTTATGTCCTAGCAATGAATAAGTGCCAATCATCATCTGTCTTAACCTTCAACATCTTGAGAATTCTGGGCAATGGTTACTGAGAGATTACAGCACATAGATACTTAGTGTATTAGACAATTCTAAACAAAATAATTCATATTGCCTTTTTTCTTCCCAACAAGCAGACAGACAAAAAGCTAATAAAATGTAATATAAAGTAGTCTTTGTTCCACAGTAAACTTGTGTGTGCAAAACATCAACATTTTTGTCATGAAAATGCTTCAGAAATGCTTCATGGAAGAAGACAAATTGTTGCAGTCTCTCCAAAATTACAGTCTTGGCTGCTTACAGTTAAGCTATACAAACCCCTTCGTTTTGTGAAGCCAAAGCTTTATTCCTCAAAAGCTTTATTCAGGAGCCAAGAAAGCCAGTGTTCAGAAAGTAAGAGTGAAACTCAACAAATCTGGTCACAATTATTTCATTGTCTCTTCTAAGCTTAGAATGATGTGTATATGGTACCGATAAACATCCCTCCTGGCTACGTAAATAATACAGATTAAATCCATTTGGCCATTGCAGTACATGCTTCTCACAAGAAACATCAGCTTTTCCTTCTCCCCAGGAAGGTGAAACCAGGCAAGATATGTCCCAAATGAAAAAAAAAAAATTACTAGCTACAGAAACAGAAGTTCCAACAATAAGATGATGTGGTAGGCAGAAATAACCACATACAGTATTTATGTTGCACTATTCTGGTTCTGTGCTAGTTTCTACTCTGTTTTTCAGAGAAGGGCATGAGCATCTATTCAGATGCAACGAGGCCAAGAAAGAGCACTGCCTTTCCTTTGCTGTCTAATGTTTCTGATCATTAGTCTCTTCCCAGGTTATTTTGTATCTAACAGCAGTGTTACTGGGTGACGAGAGTCTCTCATGAATACAATCCACTTGAACCTACAGATTTAAAGAAGTTTTTCTTGCTCAGGCTTGTCTGTCCTCTTTCCAGATTTCTACTGTAGAACTTATCTATCCAAGTCCACTGTGCTGGTTTCCATTGGGACAGAGTTCATTTTCTCCATAGTAGTTCACATGGTGCCATGGTTTGGATTTGTAACCAAAGCAGTGTTGGTAACCTAGAGATGTTCTCATGGTTGCTCAGCTCACAGAGCCAAGGCCTTTTCTGCTCCTTGCATGACCCCAACAATGAGTAAGCTGAGGGTGCACAAGACACAGCTGCAACAGCTGACCCCAACTGACCAAAGGAATATTCCATACCATATGACATCACACTCAGCATATAAAGATATAGGAAAGAAGCAGTGTCGGAGATGCAAGGAGCATCAGTGATTGGAAAAGAGCTCAGCACACTGAGATGAGTTCAGGAGAACAGTTACTTCAGTTCAGCATCCATCTTGTGTCATCTTTCAGCAAGGCTCCCCTTTTACTGTATATCTCATGAGAAAGCTCACTGCATAAACACTTGTCCTTGTTTTCATGAAGCAGAACTGTTTTTCAGAAGCCAATTAAATTCTCAAAACATCTCTGGTTGTCATACTCCTAGCTTCTATCTATGACCTTTGGTTTTGCACACTCATCAAAACACACGTGCCTTGCAAGAGCATGAGCTTCCTTATCTAAATCCCAATTATTCAGAAGTTGATTCAGCTAAGCTGAGAAGTTCCAACAGAGGAGGAAGGGGAGAGATGTTCTGAGTGATGGCATATGTTTGTCCAAGGAACCGTCACATGTGATGGAGCCCTGATTTTCTGGAGATAGCTGAACTCCTGCCTGCCCTTGGGAAGTGGTGAATGAATTCCTTGTTTTGCTGCAATTGTGTGTGTGGCTTTTGCTTTACCTATTAAACTGTCTTTATTTCAATCCAGGACTTTCCAGCTTTTATCCTTCTGATTCTTTTCCCCATCCCACGAGGGGTAAGTGAGTGAGCAGCTGTGTGGGGCTTTAATGAGAACCAGAATTAAAACACAACACCAATATAAACCCCATTGTTCATATTGCACGTGTACATATTCTATATACATATTCCACCCTTTGCTGTAATATGCTATAAAACATATTGTATGTCAGATAAGAGGTCGTTTTCCTGTGCTATAAGAAATTCTGACCTGCAAAATTTGTTTAACTGGCTAATTTGAGCCAAATTCATTGGCCAGGATACTAGGCATTTTGTTGAACTCCAAAGAAAGTTTCAGTTCTAAGATACTTCATTGCAATGTGGTTGTTGAAAAAGTTTGTAATTGTTAAATTTTAAACAGAAGCAGTTTTAATTGTCAGCTTTTGACAAAAGAAACTGAATGTTCTGCCTTTAACAAATTGCCAAACAAAAACTTTTTCACTAAGGTATTGCAAAAGGATGTTGTGCAAAAGACATATTTTCACAAAGAAACAGATTAATAGAGCAAGCCAGAAAAGATGTTAACATTTATACAGAAAAGCAGATCTATCTGTGGCGATAATAATATTTATTAGACTTGAGCTTATTTTCAGAGTGGATGCGGGCATGTTTTAATACTCCAAACAACCACAGAATGCTTTTATTTGCTTTGTTCATTAGAAAAAAAAAAAAAAAGGAAGAAAACACTGCAAATATATATTATTCATGGATACAGATATCTCAGCTCATAAAAGCAGTGAGCTCTCAGCAAATACTTTCTACCTAGTATTATAAGCCAAATGTATAAAATGGACAGTTCCAGAGAAAAGTACATGATTTTGCAGTTCAGTGAATCCTTTCTTTAACAACCTTTCCATTTCTCATTTGTGTGAGCAAATGAGGGCAAACCCAGCAGTTTCTGAAAACACACAGAACATTTCAACTTTATTTAAGAGTTAGATGGAAACAGAAAACCACATTAAAAGAATTTATAGAAGCACAGAACCAGAGAACAATGCAGGCTGGAGGGCACCACTGGCAGCCATCTGGGCAAACTCTTGCTCTAAGCATTGCCCAGCTTAGATCTAGTTGCTCGACCATCAGGTTCAAACAGCCCCAAGAATGGAGAGTTCGCAGGATCTCTGCGCAACCTACTCCACAATTCAACCACCTTACTGTGATGTTTTCTTTCCCCTGTTAATATCCTGCTGGCATTTCCCCTGTTGCAGCTTGTGTCCATTCCCACTCCCATTATTCTCCCCTTCCAAGAAAAATCTGGTTTCATCTTCCTTATATCCCCCTTAGATAGCTTAAGATAACATTTAGATCCCAAAGACAACGCTTAGATCTTCTCTCAAAATTCTTTCCCTATGGCCAGTTTCAGTTGCCATAGTTGTTTCTCGTGTATCATGTGCTCTGACAACACACAAGGAATCTCTAATGTGTTTATTATAAAGATCAAACTTCATTAGAAAATTCAAATGCCAGCCAAGCCAGATGACAGATCATCATCTACGTCAAAGGACTTTTGATCAAGTCCTTCTTTTAGATGTGCACTTGAATGAACAATAAGGAAGGCAGGAGGAGGTGAATGATTAATTACATCACAAAGCTGTTTAGCTTTGGTATCTTTTTTTTTTCCCTTTAAAGATTTTTCATCAAAATTCATAACTGGAACTTCAGAATCTCAGTCTTGTTATATCAGAGCCTATCCACTGATGGATCCAGACAGAAGTATCCAAATGTCCTGATATGCAATTTGGTTTAAAATTAAATGGTACATTACACCTATCTGTTCTACAGCAGGAGTGGAAATCTTTAGATTTAATTTGCTGAGTCTTTTGTTCATTTCTGGTTACTGCACATGGTGACCAATAGTACACAGTGTACAAAGAGCTGGTAAGTGTGAGAGCACACTGCTGGCAAAAGACTCATTATTGAATTCTTATTAAAGTTATAACACTTAGATACATCTTAACTTTCAGCTTTCAGCACTGGAATTTATCTATACCTCTGTGTACCTTTATTTTTTGGACATTTCATGATTTCTCTTGAGACCATAAAGAAAAGGAAGCTGTTTATACACACATCAGATCCAGAAATTGATTCACTTTCCCAACCGAAGCATGAACTAATAGAATGGTGAAATTGTGAATCACATATTCTATGGCTTAAAGGCAAGTAGATAAAGTCATAAAATTAAGCTCCCTGGGGACACTGAAATCCAGCAGAGCATATTACAGCATATTTTTTAATTTTGGGGGTTTTTTTTAATTTTTGTCCAATGCAATATATGTTTTGAATCAAAATTAGAACAAGACAATCACTTCTGTCATCATCACATCATGATTTGACCGCTTTACTAAAAAGCCAGCCATCAAGCTGGGAATTTGCAAGCATTTCTTCAGAAACAGTGCAAAGCCTTCCACCACCAAGCAAGCTCCGTGTCTCTTTGTTCCCATTCCCTTGAAGCAAGAGGAACACTCACTAGCTATTAGATATGAAGTGGTTCTAAGTCATTAGTATTTCACTTTTTCAAGGATCCTTTTCTTTTTTTTTCCCGCTAGTGTTTTGAGGGCAGGCAGCCAGTAACATTTTCTGTGTGACAGACATCTGCAAGGAATGTGAACACATACAAAATTCCAGCTTTCAGACAACTCAAGCTAAATTGCTAACTTGAAGTTTCAATATGAGCTCGCTGCTGTGTGCAGCAAAGACACAGCACAAGGGAAGGAAATGCTCTCTCCCAGAGACCGTATCAGGCACAGCTGATTCCCTCTGACGATTTCTCCATTTCTCTGACTAATTTTTCCTTGAATTTGCTGCATCTTCTGCAGTACTGTGCTAGAGTGAAAATGTGACTAATAAAAGGTCTCCTGCGAAAAGGAAGGGGTTCCTTGGTGGATAATTTTGATACATTTAAGTAAAAGTAAGGATTAAATGTGATTTGCATTTTAGGAAACAGAGGCTCTAGCACTCAAGACATGGAAACTTGAACAGAAAAAGCACACTGTGCTCTCTCTCCAGCACTATTTCTGGATGATGTGGACAAGAAGATCTCATAAACATCCAGAGCAAATGGGAGATAAGACCTTGAAAGGAAGAGAAATCTTAATGTGATTACTCAGGAAGAGGACTTCCAGTCAAAGAGGAAGATCTCTGAAGGCTGAGAAATGTAATTAAGGTACCTTCATCTTTGGTAGGCTTGCAAAGGCAGATATCCTTACCCCTTTAAAAGCTCTTAAGACCTCTCATAGTTACAGCTCCGTGGAGTTTTTTTTTAAACAACTGGCTTTATGGGAAAGCTGACCGAGAAAGTGGCCTGTTGTAGACCCCTGCCCTTTGTGCAGACAGAAATTGAAAGGAGACACACCAAGAGCATGCCAAGGTAAGTCAGAGAAGAGAACACACTCATGAAGATTACTTACCAGAGAGATAACACAAACCAGAACCATGGCACTGGATGACATGAGACAAAACAAACAAGAAGAAATAAATTAGTGAGCCAGAAGTGCAGACATTAGAGCAGAGGCTCTCCAAACAAATGAGGTCACTCATGCCAGAAATATGGAGGGAGGATCCCATGTCCTGTGGGAGTTCAGCTGAAAGATGGAGTGGGGAAAGAAGAAGTCACAAATGAGATGTAAGAATGATGACAGAGGGAGGACACAACCATAAAAGCAAAGGGAGGAGAAAGGGTCAATGAGACTGAAGTAAAATTAAAGTGAGGTGCTTCTGAATGTTGTTATGACTACTATTATATAAATTGCATACTTTATTCACCACTTAGAGAGCTGTTTCAAGAACTGCATTGCTGAAATCAATATAAAACTGCTGAGGTGCTCCACAAACACAAGCTTGGGTAATGTACCTGCAACTTTTTTACCATCCAACCGAGCTTGGTAAATCTCATCCATTCAGCCATAAATAACAAGTGCCCAAACCTCTGCCAGACTGGCACTATTTCCAAATTTCAGCTATATTTACACACCCACAGTTAGCAGCTGACAAGTCATATATGAGGGAAATTGCCTCCCTCTAAAAAAGAGCTGCTGTCAGAGCTGCTCTGTTCCACATGGAAATAATTCAAAGGGGTTGTCACAAAAGAGCAGCTATGCTCAGAATAGTTACTACAACATCCTTTTACTCAACACCTATTCCAGTACTTTTGCACTACTTTTGTTCAGATACTGAGTTAAGCACCAGAGATAAGTTTTCATTTTAAAACTCCACATAGATCTCCATGAAGGTAGCAGGAAAAAAAAAAAAAAGAAAAAAGGAAAGAACCAGAATAGTGTCAATGGCTCTACCATGAAACAATGCCCTTCACAGAATCATAGACTAGTGTTGGGTTGGAAGTGACCTCAGAGATCATCTAGTTCCAACGTCCTGCCATGGGCAGGGACACCCTCCTTTTGTCCAGGTTGTCCAAAGCCCCATCCAACTTGGCCTTGAATACTTTAGACTTTAACAATTTCCTGAGATCCATCAGGATTAAGGTAGAACCCCTGATACAGGCAGACAAGCATTGTTCAGGGATGGTTCCTGCCTACTTTATCAATACCTGATAATTGTTGTCAATGCCTGAAAAGAAGGACATGGGCCACTCTAACCATAGCAGTCTCACCTTATGCCTTGGCACTGCGAAGCTGGTGGAGAAGGTAAGCATCTCCTTGCATTTCACTAGCCACCACCTTCACACCCAATTCTGGAAACAACCGCAGCTCCTCCCCTAGGAGGTCTCTCTGTATTTCCTTTTTCTAAATCTTTCTTCCTCTTCCCCTTTGGGAGTACCAAGAAAGTGAGGAGACATGTCTTTCATGAGCTGGAGCGATGCAGGATAGTGACAACAGATCTACTATCAATATGGGCTCATAAATTGATATTCTAAAAGGAGGAGGCAGGGGAAGAGGGATTTTCCAGGGGGAAAAGAGAGAAAAAGTCTCAAGCCCCCACTATTAGCCTGCTACTGTCTCCTGCAGTTATTCCCCAGCCCCATGACTTCTGCAAATCTCCTTGCTCATTTTCCCCAACTGTTCCTACCCACTCTGCCACACATATGCCTCGAGCTGACTTCTTTTCTGGCTCTGGGAGCCCAGCTATTGCCTCACAACCCTGTCCTTTCTTCTCCACCCTGCTACAGGCTCTGTCTGCAGGGACATAAAACCTTGCACTAGTCCCTCACAGCTTTGGATGGCACACCCATCCCTCTTCAGCGGGCAGAGGCATGAGACAATGAAAAGGCACTATGTTCTCCACATTCACTTTGCAAGCCTTTACAGTGACTGGCCACAGGGGATACTAAAATATGGTCACACCACCCAAAATGACACTTTAGGTTCATGTTTTTTGTTTTGCTTCTTCCTGCCCCCTCCAGTGTAAATCCTGAATGGAAATCTTTATATTTGTGCTTTGAAAGTAATTTAACTGCTTTACTCCCTAATCCATGGAAAGGGAATACCATAAATGTCACAGTAATTTTAGTTACTTACAAAAACGTTTGTAAAGATTTTAATGTCATCTACTATATGTGAGCAGTATAGCCCTAAGTAAGTGAATCCATAAAGAACAGCTTTTATTATAATGTACTATTAACCTTGGTGAAATAATCAGTATTCCTGAATCACCTCCGGTTTGGATAATGGAGATACTTCTTCCAGATAAAACTAAGATAAAAAAAAATGATATGCAGCATTGAAGGCACTTCATCAATTTGGGATAGCTATAGAGATTTGGATCCACTGAAAACATTGCAATGAAATGAAATATAATTCTTCCTATGTGCCAAATATTCTGTCTGGTTTTGTTTGGTTCACGTAACAACCCAAAATTCAAGTATCCATTCTTCTCAAAGCAGCACCTCACAATTTCAGCATGAGTGAGGTTATACCTATACATAGAGTGCCACACCAGCTTTTGGACCCCGCTGTGCCACAGGTCATCGCAGCTGTAAAATAGCCTGGATAAACTTGAAAAGAGAACACAGACAGAACTCTTGCTTTGCTGAACAGCATGCCCAGTAATGCTCTCAGCTCAAACACATCATGCCAAAACTCACAGGATCTGCAAAATTTCCACCCTGACGCTACCACCACCTGCCAGAGGAGTTCTTGTCAGGACATCACACCTAAATTCTGCTAGCAGGAGCTCTCTTCCATGCATTTATTAAAGCGTCTGCAAATTTGACACCTCCATAGCCTCTGTCTGTGTATGGCATCCAAGTAGGTTTCTTTTTTCCTCTTCTGATTTTTAGACTCGGCGTCATCACTCAAGGGGTTTGAGGACTCCCAGTTCATCTGCTTGTTGTATAGGAAGTCAGGGTGGTAGAGAAGAGCCAAACAAATCTATTATTTATTTGTTTACTCTAGGCTGGCACCCTTCCTTCTGCAAAACATCCACTGCCCACCTTGGCTCACTTGCACAGGTTTCCCAAGCAGTGATAGAATGATATGGACATAAACCTTGGCATTTTGTCACCGCTGCCCAGAGTGTTCTCAACATCAACAGTGAATATTGTCCAACATAATCAGACACTGAGTAATGTGAGGCTAAAATAAGACAGAGGGACCAAACAATAATAGCCAAGGCTCCCCTCCACAAATGGAGCCAGCCCGCGAACTGAACTAGATGTACGAAATGCTCTCACAACCAGCCTCAACATATTAAATCCATACCTTCCTACCCGAGAGCTCTGGTAGTTTGTCTGTTGTGCATTCAGCAACCTCCCCCCAAATGTTTAACTCTCTTGTTCATTTTCTACTTCAAATCACAGCTAATAACTAGAAGAAAGCATGCCCAGGGGTTGTGGACAGGAGTGGCTTTCAGCTGTCAGCAGGAAGAGCACCAATGTGTTTTAATCTATTTGGTGCTCTAATATATACACCGCTCTGGCTGTCTTGTTCTGACCACACTCTACTCTCAGCCAAGAAGTAAGCCAAGAAACACTCTTTGCAGGATGGAATTAAAAAAAAAAAAAAAGCCACACAGTATTGTTACTGCCTGGATAAACAGCCATTAATTATTTAGGCGTGCATGCCAGTCCCAATCTGCCTGGCTCCAAAAGGGGACCTAGGGCATATATCCTGGGCAGTGCTCTCAATAGAAAATGCTCAATAATTTTACAGAAAGCTGATGCATGAAAGAACCTTAAATGTCAATATTGAAGGCTCTATCAACATTCTTATCAAGCTTTGAACACAGACAGATCTGTGCTATAGCAGAGAAGCTTGATCTGGGTATTTTGGAGTGTAATACATAAAGGATGTGCATTGCACTACAGGACACCTACTATTGAAAAAATACCTCTTCACAGAACAGTTTTAGCCAAGATAGTTCTCCTAGTTGCAATGAAGGCACATTGAGAAAACCTGAGAAAGGCTGTTGAAATACACTTGATTGCATGTGGAAACTAGGAACAAGCCATACACCCAAGTTCATACCTGCCATCAGATGAGCAGCTGCGAGAAAGTGGCTATTTACAACCTTCAGGCCAGTGCTTCAACCTCTGTATAGATGTGCTTGCCTGTTTTTTTCAGAGGTCAGGCACAAGGATGATGCTACAGACTTAGTTCTGTTAAGGTTGAACATTCTTTGCAAAGCAACATAGAAAAAAAAAAACCAACTTTCTTTTGCTCTTGTTTCTTCTCCCCCAGCCCACTACTTTCTAATAGGGACTGCTGCACCTACTGAATTTGCATGACTGCACTACAAGTGAATTCTACTTTTTGTAAATTAAAAAACAACAAGCGAGCAAATAGGTGAATGTTGTTATTATTTTGCATCTCTATCCATTTTTTTGGCCTCTGTTTTCTGCACAACATATCTGTTGGAACTTTTTTACATCCATTTTAATTCTAGCGAGTATCAAAAAGCAGCAGAGACAATTTGCCTCTTTCACTTAGACATTACGTCACCATGCCCTCTACTGAAAGGATAAAAAATTTATTATGATTAATACAAAAGGCATTACAGATTGAGCATTTTGGGAACATTGGAACAGATTAAAATTTAAAATAATAACATACCTAATAGCTTTTTCTGCTTTGGGATCTGGAGGAGGACATTTTCTATCAGCAGTCACTGCCTGGGTAACCTGGATTTTATTGATTCCATGGGACGCAATGACTCTTTAGGAATGATCAGCAGCCATGTTAGTACTGCTTGATCAATACCAACTGAACTTGGCGTGAACCAGCCGCAGTGTGGGCCAGAGCTGCAAGCAGCCTGAGTGGGACCGTCTTTCCCCAGGGCTCAGCAGCTACATTTGTGCTCAGACCCTTCCCTCGCTCCCCACCTGTGTTAGATTGCAGTCATGATGGGCCTGGTCCTGTATCTTGCTCATCCCAGCCCAAATCAAGTCACTGCAAGGCTGCGGCCTTGGCAGGGAGGACACTGGCCCTGCCTGTCTCGCCACTGTCCCATCTCCCCTTCCCTCACAGAGCGGCCCTAGCCTGGGGGTGTGTGGAGACATCCCATATTATCCCAAATTTCTGTAGTGTTTGAGAAAGTCTCTATACTCACCTCTTTTCTACCCTTGGTAAAGGCCAGTGTTTTATCAGCCTAATATACTTTCTGGAAGGCTGACTGAGAAATACCACTTATATATCAAGTATATATCACTTGATTTAAGTTGGTTTACACACTGACCACAGCCCAGTGAAATCTGTGATTTCCCCGGGCTGAGTGAACAATAAAGGCAGGCTGCGGCCGTGGCCCTCAGCATGGAGAAATCTTTGTTGAACAGAAATGTCCAAGTCTCCCCTCAGCCCATGCTCTTGTGACAGGAGGAGGAAGATGGAGCCTTTTTGGAAATAAGGCGCTGCAAAATAAACAGGGTGATACCTGTGCTAGATCCCAAATGCATCTTGGAAAATGCTGACGAAGGGATTCCTTAAGCATCTGTTTATACCGTGAAGAAGAAAAAAATCTGAATTAGCATGAAGGACTTAAATTTCAACAGCACACACTGGAGGCTTTGTACTGCCTTGAAATAATAAAAGACAAATTCTACATAAGGACATTTTTTGAACTCAGTAAGAACTGCATTTAGCTTGCAGGAATTTTATATTATACCTAATCTTGAAAGATAACATAAAATTTACCACAGAACTAAAAATTAGCTTTTGCTTCTTCATAAATGACACAATTTTCTCATTATGCTTCTTATTCACAAACAGGGTAACATGAAAACAAATATACCTGGTGCCTTAAAATGATTCATTTTGCAATCCAGAGAACACTTAGGAGCAAACTCAGCCGGGAGAAACAGTTTATTTGGGAAAAAGATAAAAGCTGGGACCTGTTTAAGAACATTTTACTGGAGACTGGAAAAAAAAACTCATGAAAAAAAAAGGAACACTTGCTTGAATTGTCACACTAGCTTAGTGAAATAAAAATAGCTGTAAAGTAAGGAACAGAGGAAAATGGATTGCAATTAATATACATCAGATGATTTGGAGGGAAAAAATGGAGAAAAAAATCAATATTATGCAGAGTAAAGGAATAACAACTTTCTGAACATGGCAAGCTGAAGAGGAATCTCAGCAATGACATTGGTCCTTTGCTGGAAAAGAATTATAGAAATGTCAATAAAGATACAGGACAGCTAAATATGCTCAATAAACAGAGCAGTTCTGCCTTCAGGGATGAGAATGAGATACTCTGAAGCTTACTCTTCCACACTAAATATGTCCTTCTGCCAAATGCACTTCTTTATTCTAGTTTTGTGTTGGTCTCTCTGGTTTTTCAAGTGTTGTTTTGATGAGCAGCTTTTCACAGAATCACAGACTGGTCTGGGCTGGAAGAGACCCCAAGGATCCTTGAGTTCCAACCCTCCTGTCACAGGCAGGGACACCAAACTCCAGGCCTGCATCTAGACAAGGTTGCCCAGAGCCCCATCCAACCTGGCCTTGAGCACCTCCAGGGTTGGAGCATCCACCACCTCTCTGGGCAGCCTCTTCCAGCACCTCACCACTCTTTACGTGAACCCCTGATATTCAATCTAAACCTTCCCTCCTCCAGCTTAAATCCATTCCCCCTTGTCCTACCACTCTCTACCCTTATAAAAATCCAATTCCACCCCTGTCTATGTGCTCCCTTTAAGTACTGGAAGACTGCAATGAAGTCCCCCCGCAGCCTTCTCTTCTCCAGGCTGAACAAGTCCAGCTCCCTCAGCCTTTTATTGTCCTATACGGTGTTGCCTTAGATTGAGCTTTTCTTCTCTGTCCTAGCAGTTCATAACTGAACTTGAAATAACTCTGCAGAGAAATAATTTCAGTGGCATTCTTAGGAGATGCCTGAAATCCCTCCATTATTGTGCTCGACCCACCCCTGCCATGATACATAGGTGCCGTTTACTTAGCGTCTTTGATGTTGTAATTCATTCTCAGCTATGATAAATACTTCCTTTCCTGTTGGCAGCTTAGAAACATATTGAACAACAGCTGTATCAGCACTTTTGTATAAAAAGCTGGCTTAGGAGGTCTTGAACCACCAACATTGATTTTCAATTAATCTTAGAATACCAGAGAAATTCTGGAGCAGTGGAAGAAAACTATGCCAGTGTTTGTTAAAAGGTAAATAGGATGACTAAGGTCTGCACAGGCCTGCCAGCCCTTCATCAATCCCAAACAAAAACCCAGAGTGCTCGCTATCAGATTTCATGCCATAAAGCTATTGTTAATGGTGCCCGAACAAGCTTCACTGATGACAGGGATTTCCTGAACACAACCGAAGAAAAAGACCAATAGATTTGGTCAAAGCAAAAAACATCCTAGAATTTGGACCTATTTGAAAATAGGGCATAAAACGACCATCAGATATTTAAAGCTAATTAAAATAAAGAAAACCCACGCTTACACGGAATCACAGAATTGTTGGGGTTGGAAGCGACCTCGAGAGATCATCGAGTCCAACCCCCCTGCCAAAGCAGGTTCCCTAGAGCAGGTCACACAGGTAGGTGTCCAGATTGGTTTTGAATATCTCCAGAGAAGGAGACTCCACAACCCCCCGGGCAGCCTGTTCCAGTGCTCCATCACCCTCACCATGAAGAAGTTCTTCTTCACATCGGTGCGGAACCTCCTGTGGTCCAACTTGTGACCATTGCCCTTTGTCCTGTCCCCACAGGCCACTGAAAAGAGGTTGGCTATACATACTCTTACCTTCACCAATTCCTTTGTGTTTTCTACCGCCCACCCAACATTACAGTGTTCTTTTAATTTAAAATCAATTAGGCTAAAACTATAAAGAATTTCAACTATAATTACATAGCAAAAATACCACAATCCTATCTGATGTTTTAGTATGTCTTCTAGAATACTATGCTTTAATTCTTAAAACATTTCTATATATGCTGGACTCGTATACCTACAGTTTGCCTTTTTATTTTGTTAGATCAACAAGTAAAATTCAAACAAATGCATGGAAAAAAAAATTGCTCATTTTTGTTCAGCCTTATTTCTTCACAAAGTTCAAAATTTTAGGTGGGGAAAGGAAACTCTGCAAGTTTCCTCTCTCATTACTTCTATGTATATTTGTACATATTTATATTTATATATAAAACTACCACAGGCAAACAAAAACGGTAAACTTTCAGAAAGTATGTTTTGAGGAAATATTTTGGTGTATAATATTACTTGGTGAGAATTTTTTTTAGGAAAAGATGAAATAAGCACTGTTGCAAGAAAGGAAGATAACTACAAGCACCCTATGGGTAACTCATAGTTACAATAAACTCCTGTGACATATATCTATATTAATATAGACTGTAACATATGAGTTATCTTTTGGCTTCCTGTGTTTTAGTATGATGAACATTATTTTCCTTCCCAGCTGAAATCATCTGGCTCCTATTTATGATTAATTCAAAAAGGTGATTCCCGACATGTTCAAAGGCTGTGTTTAGGAAGCATTATTTCCCCATAACAGTCACAGACCGCTAAGCAGATTTACAACCTTGTACATAAGTTATCCTCACTAATCTTTGCTTAAGAGTAAGTTGAGTCTGATACGAGAGCTAAGCAGCTTTCAGTACTGTATTGAGTTACACTTCATTGCTCATAGTGATATTTTTTTTTCCTGCTAAATGATCAATCTCAATTTAGGTATTGGGGGGAAAAAGAAAGATGAAAGTGGACAGAAAGAAGGCAGCCCTAGGCTTCACCTAATCCTCTGTAAAGCAGAACAATTTCCTGACCCACCGATGGCTTCTGTTTTGAAGTGGGTTGTAGAAAATTTCAATTCAGGCATTCCAAAGCATCTACAAAACTCTCCCACAACTGTGAAAGACACTGAAAATTTAGATTATAGATAATAAAATATTTTACCTTGTTTATTAAATTATTCTTCAAAACCCCTCATATAATGAAAATATGAAGCATCAAATTCTACTTTCTCATCACTAAGTAAGGTTGATTTGTAGAAACAGGAAAAATTTTCAGCATTTATTGGTCTATAAATTGAATTAAAGTCAGCTTCTCACACTTCTCTTAGCGAGATATTTAAAAAAGGAATGTTAGTTTATAACCTTTAAAAGAATCCTGCACCAAATAAAATAAAATAAAATAAAATAAAATAAAATAAAATAAAATAAAATAACATCCCTACCCATAACTGCTCAGGCCAAAACTAGAGGACATAAAAGAACCATTCACACCCAGGACAGACCTGAGCTCTCTCTCAGGCCTGCAAAGTGCAACTCTCCAAGTAGAAACAGTGTGGCCAGCAGGAGTAGGAAAGTGATTGTCCCATTGTACTCAGCTCTGGTGAGGACACACCTGAGTGCTGGGTGCAGTTTTGGGCCACTCACTATGAGAATGATGTTGAGATGCTGGAGAGTGTCCAGAGAAGGATGATGAAGGGTCTGGAGCACAAATCCTATCAGGAGCTGGGGCTTTTTAATCTGGAGAGGAGAGGAAAGGAGGGGAGATCTGCTGAGGGGAGACCTTATCACTCTCTACAAGTACCTGCAAGGAGGGTGTAGAGAGGTGGGAGTTGTTCTCTTCTCTCAGGTAACAAGTGATAGGATGAGAGGAAACAGATTCAAAACGTACCAGGGGAGATTTAGGTTAGATATCAAGAAAAAATTCTTTACTGAAGGGGTTGCTGGACATTCAAACAGGCTGCCCAGGGAAATGCTGGAGTCCCTGGAGGTATTTAAAAGGCAAATAGATGATGTGTTGAAGGACATGATCTAGAGGTGGCCTTGGCAGGGTTAAACTGTGATTGGACTCGATGATCTTGAAAGTCTCTTCCAACCCAAGTGATTCTATGATTCTATGAAATTCCTGCCCAGTAACACCCTGTCTCCAAGTGTGAGCCGTACAGCCCCAGGATCAGCTAGCAATGGCATAGATGGCTGCTTTGGAGTCAGAGCTAGCATGTAGGGAAAGGGCAGATAACTAAATTAGATACAGTGCCACATTTTCCCGTCTCTGTGTATCATGTTCAGCCCTGGACTACACCTGGTACAGCTCACAGGAAGCCAATGCAATATGTTCCCTCCACGTGCTACTACATAAACACCTCTTGACAGCTGTTCCTAAAAGTATCTGGCCCATCTCTGTCATCTGTGAAAAAACGACATGTCATTCCCTCCAACATTTGTTGATCAAGTATTCTGGGCAAACACCAAAAGTAAAAGCCTTAGTAAATCCTTTACTACACGACAAATCTTGAAGCCACCATACCAGAAATTTTAATAGAAACACTTTTTTTTTGTATTTGCAATCACATACCGCTGGAGATTTACTCTGCGCTGTCCTACCGCCACACGTCCAGTTGCATGTGTACGTGCATCCCGACAGTCGGCGGTGGACCTGCCAAAGCCCTGGCCTGCCAGCCAGCATTTGACAGGCTGTGAAGAGAGACCTTGAAATCAGAGCTGCTGCGCAGCTCAGCTTGCCGATAATGGATCTATATGAGATAGCATGACAAAACGTGAACAATAGTGCTTGACATCCCACATGTTATCACGTGTCAGAAATGTTTGGAGGGTGGAACAGGATGACATAAAAAGAAATTATGTGGAGCGTACTTTTCTTTCCACGCTAGGCAAGTGACATTGTTTTGGCAGCTCAGTCTGACACAGTAAGTACAGTATCCTATGAATTTTCTGATTTGAAGCGATACACTAATCTGACGGAGAAAAGCATTGATTTCGTATTATTTCAGTTGGAGTTGCATATATTTAAATGCAAAGTACATGAAATTTCAGTGTCTTTGCTTATAAATAATCTCATAGACTAAATCCCAGACTATCACACTTGTTTCTTTAATCCCTCCACTTGAATTTTCTCAGCAGATTTAATATAAACACGAATTAAAGCAAGAATATGTATAATTATGTGGGGTTTGTTATAAACATGGAGCTTTTTCCATACCAATGACTGAGAGCACTTTGTAGTCTCTCAGGGAAACAAGTAGCTAAAGCAGACTTCGCAGTGTCCTTTGCCAGGGATCAATAGCCCTGGGATATGGCTCATGCACAGAAAAAGCTTTGTTTCCCTTTCCAGTAGGGACCTGCCTACTCGTAACAATTAGACCACAGAAAAAAAAAAAAAAAAAAGTGGAAGGAAAACAGGAACCAGTCTTCCTCTTCTCTAGGGAAAAAAAAGTTTAGCTTTCCTTGGCAGAGGCTGTTGGGTTGTTTTTTTTTCCCTTGTATTCCTCAGGTTTCAATTGTTTGGAGTTTGTTTGGGTTCTTTTTCCACCACTTCTTTTCCAGCTCCAACCTCAGCCTGAGAAAAATGTCGAATTCTACCCAAATGGCTGTTTTCCTACTTAAACGTACTCAGGATTGCTTTTCTCACATGCTTTCATGTATTCCACTCTATACGTTCCCAACAAGTCCCTGTTCCTCTGCGCCTCGCAGGAAACAAACGCTTTAAGAGAAACATCACAAAAGCTTCTTCTCAGCTGGCGCTGGCAACATACAGACCGCGTGCCACCCCTGACTGGGCTGTGAATGTATTCCTTTGCTTTCTGTCAGCAGAAACAACAGCCATTTATCCCCTTGCCCCGCACCTGCCTCTTTACCTACACAATCTTGCGTCCAAACACCGTACTAACTACACTGCAATGGATGAGCTGCATATGCACTAACGCAGGAAGTCATTTGGTAAAATTAACATTTAGAAGCAGGCACCAGTAGTTATTTCACACATTATTAACTTATATTACAATTCAAATAAGCTTACAGCTGGCAAAAAAGTCTCTTCTGTAAAGTGATCTCAAACATAATAGGCTTAATCAGAGATAAATTAAATTAGTCAGTCATGCATACTACAGCATATTAGCACTGAGTAGTTATTAAATACATTTTCTGTTATCAGTTGTGCAGGCAATATTGTAGGCAAACAAAGTGCACGAGAAACCAGTAAATAAACTTTGTGTTTGGGAGGCTACATGTTTGACATTTCCTGAGTTTTATCAAAATGTTACATGATCTTTACGACTATAACTGGCACCAGGTTAAGTCCCCATAAATGATTCAACTTCACTCCCAGGCAATTAGCCAAAAGCAGAGCAGACAGAACTAATGAATACCTAGACAGCAGATGTTCAGCGTGGTTTTGTGTTTTGGAGGGGATTTCTTCCATGGCAATTTTCAGAAAGAAAAAAAGCACGTGCGACTGAGTCATAGCTAGTACACAATTGATAAAGAGGAGACAGGCGACATTTCTATTTGTTAAAGAATTAATCTTTGTGTTTAGGCCTTTTCAAAATTTATTTTCTTCCTTCACTTCTGCTACCGTGGTTTCAAAAGATCTTGTAATTGTGTGCAAATATTGAAAAACACTGCTTTTGCCTTGCTGCTATCGTAACTTTCCTTTTGTATTGCTGTTATAGCAGCCGGGAGCATCACCTTCATCTCCAGCTAAAAATCTGTGTGAAGAAGAATGCAATGCAAAAACCACACACACTCGCTTTACAAGAGGAACTGTTACTTTGCTGACAGGGATCCTAAAACTGTACCTTGTTCTTTCATCCATCCTTCAGAAACCTGTCAGTACAGTACCTGGGAGCATCGTAACTTGCTGAGCCTGACCCAGAAGACTTGGGAGCACACCCGACATTCTCTAGCACTCTGCACATTTAAAACTCAATGTAAGGTGACAAGAACATTAAGCTGCCCACGGAGCAAAATGTGAAACTAATCAGTATCTGTTCTGAGACACAGGTACAATAATTGGAAAATTAAAGTGCCGGTGAACTGCTAGGGCTGGCTGCATCAAAAACCAACATCTTGAAATGATTAATGAAGACAAATGTATGCAACTATTTCTATTGACAACAGCTTCAGACAATTGCAGATTAAAAGAATAACACTATAGTTCTCATTTATTTTCCTCAAAAGCTCGCCCCTCCCGAGGATCTCCTGTTAGGAAACCTGCAACCGCTCACTGCTTAAAAACGAGTGAACTCAGAGATGTGGAAAACACCAGTTCTTTTGCTTCACCTAAAGCAACCATCACCTGTGCAAGATGAAGGACATCAGTCACGACAGAGGCATTTGCCAACAGGCCCTTCACCTGAAAATGCTAAGGTGACCTGTAAAATAAAGTGATTCAACTAGTACGTGACAGCAGCACTCAACGGACCTCTTAAGAGAGTAATTTGTGGCAATATTGTTTCAAAATGTACCTTTCTCCTCTGGCATTCCCACCGCATCCATCAGTGACAGGGTCAGTTCTCTCACTGGAGAAGGCTGTCCGAACGTGTGATGCCATGGACAGGGCTATTGCAGCTGCTGCAGTGGCCCCAAACCGCACAAGGCAGGAGGCTCCGATTCTTAGGTGTATGGAGTGGGATTAAAGAAACTCTTTTACAGACTAAATGGTGTGTATACATGCACACAAACATGAAAAATTAACAATGTGATTTTTTTCAGGGCTTCACCTCTTTTTTAAAGTACTGATTAAAAAAAAAAATAATTCTTTGAGTCTTCTGGGACCTCAGAATCGAGTGCCAAGCAGAAAAGATAAAACGGTATTTATTTTCAAAGAGAACTTCCTGAACTTTATTGAGACAATCCTGACTCCCAAAGCTAGCAGAGTTATCACAGTATCTCTTAGGTCGTAGCATGTCAAGCTCATGTCATGTTCAACCCTGGTGAGGCCACACCTCAAATGCTGGGTCCAGTTTTGGGCCCCTCACTACAGGAAAGATGATGAGATGCTGGAGCATGTCCAGAGGAGGGTGAAGAAGCTGATGAAGGTCTGGAGCACAAGTCCTACGAGGAGCAGCTGAGGGAGCTGGGGCTTTTTAGTCTGGAGAGAAGGAGGCTGAGGGGACACCTTATCGCTCTCTACAAGTACCTGCAAGGAGGGTGTGGAGAGGTGAGGGTTGGTCTCTTCTCTCAGGTAACAAGCGATAGGACGAGAGGAAATGGTTACAAACTGCACCAGAGGAGATTTAGGTTGGACATCAGGAAGAATTTCTTTACTTCTGAAGTGTTGTTGGGCATTGGAACAGGCTGCCCAGGGAAGTGGCAGAGTCACCATCCCTGGAGGTATTTAAAAAGTGAATACATGATGTGCTGAGGGACATGGTCTGTAGAGGTGGACTTGGCAGGGTGAGGCTGTGGTTGGACTCGATGATCTTAAAGGTCTCTTCCCACTCAAGTGATTCTATGATTCTATATGCTTGGGAATCACACTGGAAAGAAAACTAGCACTAGAGAAAAGGAGCATCAGTCGAGTTAGAAGAAGAAAAAAGGTTTCACCACTATGAAGGCAATCTAAAATACAAATGACCAGGTCTGTATTCAGAGTAGGCTATGACTATGCAACTAAACATCTATTCAGAAGCTAGGAAATGCAACAAATCGCTGTGCCGGGGGGTGGTGTCCACTTCTACACTCTCTCCCCAAACACTTCCCACGGCCCTTTCTTAGGGTGGTAGCACTCCATCTGAGTCCTCCTCAGACGAGGCTTTTAACAAAAGCAGTAAGAATGGTTTGCAGCAGAGGAGCAGAATTTCCTCACGTTTGTTTATTTCTGCTTCCATTAGAAGCGATGTTTTGAATGAAAGAACACTTGTGATGATGCAGCTGTCCCAAGGCAGGATGTTCTCACGCGTTACATTTTACGCCCTTTTCACTTACCCACGATGGAAAATTACAAAGGATAGTTTAAAAAAAATCATACACATATTTAAAATAGAGCTGGGATAAAGGGACTGTGACATAGAAATGTCTCTGCAGATACAGATTTACATTATAATTCTGGCCACTAAGAAGACGGAGATGGGAAATTTAACTTCTAAAATACAGGAAATCTGGTTTTATTCTGCAGCTCCACAAGCATTTCTCGCATGACCTTTTACGATCTCTGAGGTAAAACACACAAACCTCCTTGTGATTTTGGATCCTATGGGAGGAAAGCTTGATCTACTGTGAGAAACTTTGCACAGGATTCCCAGGGATGCTGAGAACACAGTTTAGGAATATTTGTTTGACTGAACGCTGGCTGAACAGCTGGGTCCAGAGAACTGGCATCAGTGGCCCAAAGTCCAGCTGGAGATTGGTCTCCTAGTAGTGCACCCCATGGGCTGATACTGGGACCAGTACTGCTCAGCTTCTTCATTATTGACCTGGATGATGGGTCAGGATGCACCGTCAGCAGGTTAGCAGAGGATACAAAGTTGGGAGTAGCAACTGGTACATCAGAGGGTCACACAGCCATCCACAGGGACATGGACAGGCTGGAGAAAGAGGAACCTCATGCAGTTCAGATGTCAAGCACTGCTCCTGAGGAGGAATAACGCTATGCACCAGTACATGTGAGGTGACAAATGACTGAAAAGCAGCTTTTCAGGAAAGGACGTGGGGGAACCTGGGGCACAGGATGATCATGAGCCAGCAATGTTCCCTTGAAGCAAAAGACCAACAGCCTTCTGGGCTGTGTTAGGCAGAGGATCATCATCAGGTCAAAGGACGTGATCCTTTCCCTCTGCTTAGCACTGGTGAGGCACATCTAGAGTGCTGTACTCCCCAGTGCCAGCAGATATGAACATACTAGAGTGAGTGCCGAAAATTGCCATAGAGATCATCTTTGATATGAGAAGAGGCTGAGAGTGCTGGGACTGTTCAGTCTGGAGAATAGGTTTAGGAGATCTTACCAACATGTACAAATACCTCAGGGAGGGAGAATACAGATGTCTGAACCACACTCTTCTCAGTGGTGCCCAGTGACAAGACACAAAACTGAAATACATAAAATTCCATATAAACATAAGAAATACTTCTTCTTTTTTTTTTTTTTTTTTAAAGATGAGCAAGAAGCAAGTGATTTTTATTGCTTAGCTGGATAATGTCCTGAATGTCTTCTGACTGAATACAAAAGGCACAAGGCTTTCCCCTCTGTCCAGTACAGAAAGTAGAAGCAGAGAGCAGAGAGCAGCAAGCAGAGATCTCCATCATGAATCTTGTGCAGACATTTACACAACATAGTGTGCATGTAGAAAGTGAAAAAAAAGACTGAGATAAACATGCGACAAGAGAGGGGTAAAAGACAAAAGCGATGAATAGTGAAAGTAGGTATGGAGGGAACAGCACAAAAAAGGTCCTCTCAAAGGCAAAACATGCACTTTGGCATCCCTTTCAAGTAAATAAAAACATGAAGTAAGGAAAGATGGGTAGGCTTTTATCACAGTCTTTTCTTGAGCATTCACATGTCAAAAAGTTATGTATTCAGAGATGCAACTTCATAAAGTTCATCAAATGCACCAGATTCACAATGTCATAATATACAAAGTTTAAACTACAGATTGTTCCTTTTAAAAGCTATGTAAAAAAGGACACTTACACAGTACAGAGACACAACCTTGTAGCCATCCCTGGCACATGGTTTCCACCAAGTAGCATATGAATAAAAATCTAGCCCCACAAAAGGAAGACCTCATCCCTCCAAATTCATCCTAAAGCTCGCATCCTATCACTGCTACAGCTCTGATGTCCTACTCAACTCCTACTGGAGTTGAATAACCAGTAACAGATTAAAAAGCTCTGCACACACGCAGTTGGTATCCCCTTCTTCCTTTATTTTGCAGTGCTCCTTCTGCTCTTCTCACATATTCAGTCATAGGGTAAGACTTAGAGGAAGAGGTTCTTCTCCCACACAGATATTGCAAACCTGATTTCCATTATTCGGTTTGATTCCTGTCGCCTCTCTGCATCCATCCTCGCTGAAACTTAAATTTCTTAACATCCATTCCCCAATGTAACTCCCTTGTTATTCACAAGCATATCACTGACTACATTTTGCAGATGTTCTGTTTCTCCTATCCCAGCTAAAACCTCTTTTAAAGAATATCTTTACTTCTCACTTCCTAAATTTGTTCTTTACCCTAGAGGAGCATTTCTTGTTATTAACTATAATATATTTTTCAAAATCACCTGAAATACTCCTCAAAACCTCACGTTCCACATTTCCTATTTTATGTCTGACATGCCTTTACTCTTAGATTCAAGAATTACAGAGCACCCCAGGGTTCAGATAAGAAGGATTCAGTGAAATACTGTATGAACAGTGCAGGATAAAAAAAATCCGCTATATAAACAGGGCCCAGACAGTTCATCAAAACTATAACAATCATACATTCTCTTAGCATAAAGAGTAAGTAAACTGCCTTATGCATACAGGTCTTATTGCCTGCTTCCAATGACTCTTATTTTTACTATCAATAAAAAATATGGATTTGGGGAGGCATAATAATGAAATTAAAAAAAAATCTCATAAAATGATGGATTTGCTAAGCAAATACATTGATTTTGAACGCAAGGAAATAGTGAACACCACTAAAATGCCCATGAACATGTAGGTATGCAAAGGTGATGCCTTTAACAATCCCTGTTTTTCACCAGTTTCAGAATTTAGCCTGGACACCCTCGCTGTAGAGTACATTTGGCAAAGAGGACTGCAGCCTGGGTATCTACTTGCCACAAATAAACTTCCGAAACAAATATAATCTGGGTCATTTTTATGTGGTTAGCACTGCAAAAGACATTTGCTATGCTTGTTAGTGGTCTTCAGAAAAAAGGACTCTGACTTTTAAAAATATGAAACTTGGCAAGTGATAAATCCATAGAACTGCACAGTCAAATCACTTGGGGTATCCTGAAGGCAAACTCAGTTAAAAATAAACAAAGACAGTTTGACTTTGCAACTTCTTTTTGTTTTAAGCAGTATTTACAGGATTTTTGACATGTGGGGCTTTCAAATTTTATCCCATTCTCCAACAGAGGTTTAAAGAGCATTTTAGCACACTTTGTAGCATACAGTCCTTTAGCAACTCAGATGTTGTAAAGGTGCACTGGAGCAATGACACCAGAGAAAAATGACCCTCAACATCTTAGCCCATTGCTTTGCTAATTTGCATTGACAAACCCAGCTTCAACACAGTTTTAATAATAAGAATGGGACACTTTAATGTCTATGTTTAGGCTCACCCCTGCTGTCCAACCATGGCTTTACATCAATTGCCTCATGTTAAATGCAAAAGAACGGCGACAGGATGAATTACCAGCTCTGAGTAATCAGACTGGGATCTCAAAAGGGGCTGGGCATTTCTCAACGTGTATCTTTACCAGTAGTATGAAAGGACTGGCAAATAAAACCCAGTCACTATTTATACCTCTACTACCCCGCTGATTTCAAACCCTGTAGTCTCCCCGACAGCTGCGTGGACTTTCTGTCTTCAGCACATTTGCATAGGTGACAACAATTTAAATGTAAGAAACGTTGTTGTTGGCATTGCAGAAAAGGGAAGAGAGTTTCCTCTCCTGCTGTTATAGTCCTATGCTCTCAGTATGAATAAAAAGCCTGAATTTACTGTAGATGCTGAAGTGAAGTGAATATGACTCCACAGACACAGGAAAAGGACCTCTCATAAGATATGGCAATTTACCAGTTGGCATGTGATATACAAATAGATATCCAAACCTCAAACCTCCAGCTCCAGAATGCAAAAGTCAGCTGTTAACTGTCCTTTTTTCCTGCCTGGCTCAGTAGCAGTAGTAGCAGAAGGGGACATGTCCTGTAATCCCTCTACTCAATGCTCAGCCTACCCATGGTGTCACATAACCACCACCTCTGGTGTCACAAGCTAAAAGGCCAAACTCTGCGTTGGGGCTAATCAGGTATAAGCACATGATTCCTCTTCTGCAACTCTTCACTTCAATAGCAGTGACCTCAGGGTATTATAAGTGAATTATCAAGTAATAATTCAATATCGCAAGGTCTCAAACTGCCTACCTTAAAGACCTACCAGGGCTCATCTGTCTGCCAGGTCTGAAGTCTCAACCCTTTTGTAAAGATGTTTTTTTTAAGAAAGTCTAGTGATTCTGTTGTGATGGAAAGAGCCCACAGCTATAGATAAGTATCCAGGTGTATCTGTCCTTGAGCCAAGAGACTTTTGTTACATTTTCTCTCCCCTGCCCAGTGACAGAGCTGCTCTGGGGGGCACCTGGCCTCCAAGCCACAGCCCACCACAACCAGAGACCTGCAGTTCTTAAGATCTATCTGCTTGACTGTATTATGGATGATGGATGGATGGATGGATGGATGGATGGATGGATGGATGGATGGATGGATGGATGGATGGATGGACTGATGAGAGTTCTGTGAGATTCTGGGGTAACTCTGGGATTCTGGGACAGGTCTGATAGTGAGGACAGATGCATGTGATCAAAGGAAAAGACGTTGCACAAAAGGCTTTTGCAGCTGCAAGTGGATTGTCTGGTGGAATATTCATTTGATGTCTTTAAGAACTGTTAAGACTACTAGAAAAGGGGTCTCTCAGTACAGAAACAGGGTAGCTGAGGAGTATTTTGGAAGAGCTGGTGTCCATGCCCTATGAAAGAGGAGCTTCTAAGGAGATGGCTGTGGCTGACTGCTTTTCAGCGTCACATGAAGGATTAATCTTTCTTGTGAGGTTGGACTGGATTAGGAGGTTTGTTCAGGGCTGGCAGCAATGTTTCTGCAACCAGTGCCAAGGCTGGAATAAATTGGCGCACAGCTATACCGAAATGAATTTAAAAGCCCAGATATTCAGGAGCTCCAACGGCCTTCTGGGGTTTATGTTTTCATAAAAATTACTTCAGTTACAATTTTTCCAAGCAACAGGAACAATAGATTTGCAAATAGATCTTTCTTAATATATGTAAAATAACAGCATTTAAATGTTACATTTTATCTCTAGGCTATATTGAGCTGCATTTAATACTTGTATTGCAACAGAAAGAGTTCATTTAGGAATGTGCTATTTTGCTATGACAAGTGGTACAAACATGCAATGAATTGCATGCAACGTATGGAATTACGGAGATCTGTACCTGAATGGTCATACAGGGACTCTTTACAGTCTTCTGAGACTACAGTGATTTCTGCAGTTAACTCTGGGTTAATCCAGACTGACATAGTGCTTCTACCATTACTGTGTGGTTCGGTACAGGATAATCTCAGATGCATTAATTAGTGAGAATAATTGGTGTAAATTTGTAGAAGGATAAGTTAGCAGCATGACCTTCAAAGGGGTGCACATCATATGCAACTCTCATAAACTTCAGTGTTGAGATGTCGCAGTTAAACACCTGCAGCAGGCACAGAATAGCGCTCTGGGCAGTTAATTCTGGTGTTCATATATCCATATGAACTGCAAAATGAGAATAGGCAACTAAAAATATCTTAATGTGGAACAGTGCCAAAAACAATGAGAGAGAAACATTTTTTCTGGTGAGATTACTTTACAGTCATTTAAAAGGAGTAGTTTAAAAAGTAGAAAGAAATTAATGATTGCATGCAAGTTATGTTGCAAATGTGCTTCTCCTTAGCAAGTTGTCACTGTGTACAGAGGTGAAATATATACCTGCAAGCAAAGAAAATACATGTCTATATTTTTAAATATTATGTTTATGTTTTATTACATCCTATTTTTCAAATGCTGTTAAAATTATCTAGCATAAAACTAATATTTATTCCTCTATTATGAGTACCAAGCCACACTGCAAAACCAGGACTTACTGCTAGACAAACATCTTATTTCACGTACGCAAAGAGAAATATGTCTTCCCAATACTTGTTGGGAATGCAGTCCAAGTGTGTGGTCATCAAGCTTTAAATCAGAGACGTATACCAGGATGGATGTAAAAGATTTAATCTTCTATTATTATTATTATTTCTTAAATTATTTTTCAGTAGCCTTTTTTTATTATTTCTGATATTCTGCCACTTGTGGAGTGCACTGGTTTGTGCTCAGTTTTTTTTTTTTTTTTTTCAAATAAATAAGCAGATAAATAAAAAAAAAACTCACTCTAGGAGTGGGGAT
>VXBZ01003662.1:630524-707928 GCA_013399135.1 Heliornis fulica | reverse complement strand
TTGGAGCAAGACCCTGACAGCACCTGCAGCCCAGAGAGAGAGAGAGAGAGAGAGAGAGGGGCCGATGCTGGAGCAGGTTTGCTGTGGGGGCTTGTGACTCTGTGGGCGACCTGGCTGGGGCCAGCAGTCTGGGACTGAGAGACATTTTCTGAGTTTATAGCAGTGACCCACGCTGGGGCAGTTGGTCAAGAGCTAAGGCCCTGTGGGAGAGGACTCACATGGAGAAGGTCATGGAAGCCTGTCTCCTGTGGGTGGGACCCCATGCTGGCACAGGCAAAGACTATTAGAAATGAGACACACACTCACACCCCACACACACCCTGCCCAAGAATGACAACTCATGAGGAACTGACTGAAGACTGAAGCTTCCATTCCCTATTTCCACCCCCTTTCCCCCATGCCATCCTGGGGAAGAGAAACATTAGAGCGAAGTCTGCAAAGAAGGGAGGGGTGGGAGGGTGGCGTTTTAAGAGCTGTTTGTACTTCTCATTATCTGACTCTGGTGTCTCAGTGTGTGTAGTGCAGTGTAATAAATTAGAGAGTTTTCTTTCCTTTCTTCTGTGTTGAGTCTGTTTTGTCCATGACGCTAATTGTGGAATGATCTTTCCCTGTCCTTATCTTGAATCCAAAACCTCTCAACATGTATTTTCTCCCCTGTCCAGCTAACAGGGGAATGATAGTGTGACTTGGTGGGAGTCTAGCCTCCAGCCAGGGTCAAACTACCACAACTACATATTAAATATTCTACTTAAACCACTTCTGTGACATGCATATTTAAGATTGAATAATGTCGTAGAACCATAATTGTAGTTTAAAACCTCACCAGCTACGAAGGCTGACATTTTCCATGTGAGGTATCTGCCTCAGGCTGTTCTCCCTCACCTATCCTCCCTGGTCGCCCTGCTCTCAGCAGATCAAAAATTAAAATCAACTTGTGCTGGTCCATCTAAACAATTGGGTTGTTTCTGAGAACAGAGTTGACAGAGATATTTTTTTTTCTGTATATTTTCTTTTGTTAAAATGTTCCACTGTCTCTAGAAAAAAAAAACATGCATATTGAGCAGGGTCAAGCAAGATTGCGTTTGCTGTGTTTGTGAGAGTCTCTTCAAATTTTGCTAGTGCCAAATTCTCCACAGATGATGTCTGCACTTGAGTGTTTCCCATCCAATGATGTTTCAGTCCTCCAACAGCATCTTCATGTATTAAACTGATTTTTATTTCAGGCCCTATTTTGACTGTCGACACTATCTCTAAAAGCACAAACAATTTTCCTAGTTTACACCCTCTCTTTTCCCTGTGTGGATGTTCATCTGCCATAACAGAAAAGGCATCTCTGGATAAAATTTATGTGTCCTAGCTTTTGCTTCCTAAAAAAAGGGGGACATTGAGATCTGTAATAGACTCTTTACAGTCAATGAAGGCTATCCGACCTTAGACGTGTATTTTGGATCTGTCTGATCTTAGCTGTGTATTTGATGGTAAGAGTTGACTCTGGAAAGTTCTATTTGTCTACTACTCAGACGTTAGCTGAAATATCAGTGTGTATGTTTCAGATGACTCAAATAGGAGAGACTAAACCTGATTGTGTGCAAAGAGGTAAATAGTGAATGAAAGAGGAACCAAAGTGAATGTAAGACATAAGAAGAGGACAGAAAAAAGAAGAAAGGGATGGGGGTTGCATAGGAAATGTTTGAGTGGCAAAATAACCATCAGCTTGGAAGGTATAAAAATCAAACAAGACTGTAAGTAATGGTTATATGTCTCTCTTCAGAGCCTGGAATTGATCCTGGAGAGCTTAAGTTCTAACATTCCTCTGTTTTTACAAAATACCTCTAAAATTCAGAAAGAAAATAACTGTCTTAGATCTCCTTTAATGTCAGGTGTCCACAGAGGGCAGACAGCTTATTATTACCATCAGCCGCTTGCATGGGAGAGGTACAAACTGTGAATCCAGTTATTTCAACTTATGGTCAGCCAGTGAGGGGTAATATGTAAAATACCTATTCTTAATTTGTATTTCAGAAGAAGAAAAGACTAAAGGAATCTCAAGTCAAGCTCTCAGGAAGTAGGCAATACCCCAACATAGACATTTTTTACTCGATCCTCTATAATGACAATGTTCATTACATATACAAATGTATGTTAATGTCTGTTGCATTCAACAGTTCAGTATAGGTTACTTTTATTGATTAGGTTTAGGTTAAAAAATGAAGATGACTTTATTTCCTGCAGGATTCAGAGCTAGTGGAATGCAGAAGACGGAAAGTATTTCGGCAGTAGGAGAGACATTGTGTTATGCAGTGGGATTTCAGTAGAGAGAGCCAGTTTCTGCACTTGGTAGTTGAAAGATATCTCTGGGCTGTTAGATGAGCTACACAAAACAGATGACATAATTTTCAGTTGGGCAGGAGAACAGCTGTAGATTGAAATCATCATCCATTCTGTGTAGAACAAATCAAATGCTATGAAAACGACTTGTACTCTGAAATAGCAAAAATGCCCTGAAAAAAATCAATATCCCAGCCTGGACACCCAAAATAGTTCATTGCATTTGGTAAAGCTCAACTGGGACAGACATGTGCTGGGATTTTCAATGTCTCTTTCCTCCAGATAACCTCAGGGATGGTTAATTTCTAGGTGACTGAAACTGGTTTAACCTCTGTTAACCATGCCTTTATTTCCCATCTGAAAAAGACATAAAAAGCCACCTTTGTACCACTGATTTTCTGCCATTTCTGGTCTGACAGTGACTTTTAAATTATTTTTAAAGCAGAAACTTCTGAGCAGCACTTAACACATCTCCCTTTGCTTAATATGCTTTGTTAATCAATAACTGTGAGACACTATGAGTGTGGGTCACCTTGCTGAACACTGGACGTTTGCAAAGCAGACACTTACACTTGAGGTACTTGTCTGAGCTTGTTTATACAGGCACGAGACAGAAATAAGTAGGCTCTGGCAGTCAATTAATCTGACCTATTTTAGATGTGCCCGTTTTTTTTTTTCTCTAGCTATGCTGAGAACTTCAGGCAAGTAGCTCTGTTGTAGACATCTTCATTACAAAGGTCCACATGTGGGAAAAATGAAACCGACCTGTCACCCTTTCAAAGGGAGGCCAAGAATCTTACAATCAAATGGGTTTATACAGAAGTGACTTTGTCTCAGAATTTTAACATTTTCATATACCTTACGATTTTCGTCTCCTTTTCCTTGTTGTCCTTATCTGAGACAGATTTAGGATATCGAACATACACAGATAAGCCTCCATGACTACCTACTTTGACAGATACACAGATAAGAATGTAATGTTAAAGTGATTTAGCAAGGTTGAGGTATTTAGGTACAGCTTTAAAGGTGCTTCAAAAGTGTTTTAGTACCACAAAGGCATCATTAAAGCATTTAAAGGTTTTTTTTCTGCTTCGTAAGGGGGGGCTGGGGTGAAGAAGAAAGAAAAGAAGGAAGTAAGGAAGAAAGAAAGGGGCTATAAATATAAACCCTGACCATTAACTCAATGCCAAAAATAAGAAATGAAGAATTGGAGTATGCCCAGGAAATTTCCAGTGTAATAATTATTAAAACACATCTATAATTTATATAATTATATTTTTTTCTATTATAATTATTTTTTCTCATTTTTCTTCTTAAACATAATCCCTTGAACTTTCAGCTATTTTCTGTATACCATGAAGAGGTTTGTGTAACCTAGAGAATGGAATATTGAGAAATACTTTCTTTATTTCCTGTCCAGATTCTTAACTGAGTGACTTGATTGTCACCACTACTGCTATATTAGTAAAGACTGGGGATCATGAGATGTTTTGGCCACATCTTTAAAGAAAACAATATATTTTCATTAAGCAGAGGCAATTAAGCTGTCCGCACACATAAAAAATCCCCCAAAACAAAACCAAAAAACCCCACCAGCCCCCCCAAAAAAAACTGAAACAGGTCTGCGTATTATTGACAAAAAAAAACCCACAGGTGAGATAGAGCTTTGCAGATAAATATTATTTTATCCATTTTTAAGGTCCAAGCTGTTGGAATTTTGCAGTATCTCAATTTTATTAAACTTCTAAGGACACACAAATTCTAAATATTCTCAGAATTTCACTTTACCCTGTGAATGAAGGTCACTTGCTTCATTCTTCCATCACCATCCTCTGCTGAGACACCTTACAAATATGATGCTCAGCTGGTGAGTATGTATCAGGTACTAAAAGCAATCAGAAGCCTAGAAACTGCTTGTGAATACCGAGGGTCTTTATTTTCTAAAGACACCCCCATTAGATTGTAGAAAATAGCTATTTCCAATTTGATGTAATTTTTTAATTCTGATAGAAATACTCAACTAGCATTCACTTAGAAACAACTCTGATTTCTGTGCAAGACATGCAGCCTTTGAAGCTGTAATTGATATTCTGTTACATGTATATAAATTATTATTACAAATTTGCAGATGTCAAAATTCTAATCTAACCGCTGTCAGAGTCTTAACTACAAAAGACTGAATGAGAATCCATAAAATCTTTTGTAATAAAAGCTGAAATCCTTCAAAAACTTAAAAATGTTAGTCCCTGGGGTCAAAAATAAATCTTACGAGTTCTATAAGGCTTCACTGTCCTAATTTATGGCTCCACAAACACTGTGCACCTACATAAAAGATGCTCCCAAGAGAAAAGGGAGGATCTGCTGTTAGCCCTGAATACATGTGAAACAGTCACTATGTATGTGAGGTGACCATTCAGCCAAGATTTTCCTATTTTCTGTGAGACTAGTCCAACTAACCACAGGTGATGCAAAAGTCAACATTTCTTTTTACAGGGTACGAGAATTTGTACATGGATGCACATATAGGGAACATAAGAGAATTTATTTCTTTCACCGTGAAAGTAGGGAAAAGTCCTAGATGTTATTTGATGATGGAAGTAAGTTACTAATTTTGTCTGTAACATCGCAGAAAAAAAAGGTACAGACACGGTCCACAAAAGTTTTATGAATACTCTTATTTACACTGTGCTTGAAACAACATCTGTGACTGCTTTATAGTTTCTTTGTTTGCAGACTAAATTTATCTGGTTTACAGGTTCCTTCTGCTGAAACATAAAATTCGTTGCAGCGTTGTGTTCAGTATTTGCCCTTTTGCTAATAAATACCTGGTCAGGCTACAACAATTGAAGAGGATCGCAGTTCTTCACAACAGGAACGTAAAAGCATGGAGACGTGATTTAAAATGTGAGAAAGTTAATTTCCACAGCAGAGCTGACAGCAAGTGATATGTCCCTGTGCAGCAGCTGATGCTTCTTACGGAATATTGTGTAAGTAACTCCTCGGCTGCTGTGCTGAAGGTCTCATTTCAAAGCCCAAGAACACTGACCACTACAGTGGTATCCTTTCACAGAATCACAGGAGTTGGAAGGGACCTCAAAAGATCATCTAGTCCAACCCCCCTGCCAGAGCAGGATCACCTAGATTAAATCACACAAGAATGTGTCCAGATTGGTTTTGAATGTCTCCAGAGAAGGAGACTCCACAACCTCTCTGGGCAGCCTGTCCCAGTGCTCCGTCACCCTCACAGTGAAAAGGTTTTCCTTATATTAAGATGGAACTTCCTATGTTCCAGTTTGGAACCATTGCCCCTTGTCCTGTCACTAACCATCACTGAGAAGAGCCTGGATCCATCCTCCTGACACTCACCCCTAACATATTTATAAACATTAATGAGGCCACCCCTCAGTCTTTTCCAAGTTAAGAGACCCAGCTCCCTCAGACTTTCCTGATAAGGAAAGTGTTCCACTGCCTTCATCATCTTGGTGGCCCTGCACTGGACTCTTTCAAGGAGTTGCATGTCCTTCTGGAACTGAGGGGCCCAGAACTGGACACAATATTCCAGGTGTGGTCTCACCAGGGTAGAATTGTGAGGGAGAAGGAGCTCTCTTGACCTACTAGCCACCCCTCTCCTTCATGCTCTCATGTTTCTAAACTGGTGGTACACACGGATGGAGGAACCCAGCCATCCACACCAAATCCTGAAGTCATCCAGATCCATCGCAATGGAGGATTGGACTAAGAGGCCACAAAAGACCTATGTGTCCAGCATGGATGAAAGAACAGTGCACGCTCTGCAAACAAAAGCCAGTCTTCTTTATGTCTGCGCATGCACACGTGTATACACACGCAAAGATGAAAACTTGGAGCTTCCCAGCAGAAATTCCTTGCTAAAAACACTATTGAAATGGTGCCCGCAGTGCCACTGGGCCCCACTTCACTTCTTTCTTTGACGCAGTTAATAGGTAAATGGAACAACTGCACTACTTCAATAAATCTGTTACTATGAAGCACATTTCTACTTAAGAAGCCTAGAACCTTATCAAACTTTCTCCTTGGTGTTGGGCTCTTACCAGCCAGCTCACAGCATACCTTGAATCGAAAACAAAGCCACTTTGTGTTATGTTTTCCAGCTACCATCTTTACCCATGCATTAAGAAAGGTTTGGGACATGTTGCAAAACATCACAGTGCTTGGAAAGCCTAAGACAAGAAGCACCAACACATGATGACAGATGTCTTTTCAGGAAAGACTTGACATACGGAGTAAAAGGGCAGCACAGGTTGGGAAAGGGATAAATATAAAATGGCATGGCCCATTGCATCTAGATGAGCAGTCAAATCTGGTGCTCCGAAGCCATAGGGGACAGATGACAACATGAGGTCTGCTGCCCTGTAAGAGTGATCATGAGGGTTTTGCCCTTCATGAGATTCTGGCATGTATTGTCTCTGTTGGAGAGCAGGTATATTTGTATGTGTGTGTGTGTGTGTACATATATATATGTATATACATGTATACATGTATATGTTTGTATATATGTATTCATGCACACGCACCCAAAGACCTGAAGGCTGCACTGAGAGGACTTAGATGCATTTCAGTCATTCGCTTGCTCACTGCTGAACAATCTGGAAGGTCAGAAATTGCCAGTTGTACTTCTTCAGGGGTTTCAGAGGAGCAAAGCCAAGACGATCGATGTCGCTCCGGCCTGGGGCTGTGCTTCTGCATTCCAGGATGCCCGCAGAAATGTTCTAGCTACAAAGTGACCTTGGCAACATGGGACATGAACTCTTCTCTCAGGACTCTGGCAATTTTTCAATGGGTTTTGACAAGGAGTCCCAATTAATAAAATCATATTTCGCCATTATGACTGGTTCAGTGTCTTTACTTGCAGATTCCAGTACAATTGCTTTTTCCTGACAATGGGCTTCAGTTCAGAAGTGTCTTTATTCTTTCTGTTGGTCTTTCTTCCGCTTGAAGAATGCATTTATCCACCCCCAAAAATGCAGGCTAGGTTAAAAACTTCTTCTGGTACTAGTGGTAGCATGTACCATGTTTTTACTAGGACAACATCCCAGGACAACCCAGGCATTTGTGTAGCTGCATCTTGAAAATGGACTCCTTTCTCTTGTCTGCCCCTAGAAATCTTCTTCAGTTGTCTGGGATGGATGCACTAGAGTCTAGCCTTATCAGCAGAGGAAGAAGCATCATGAACAGGTGCTGAGACTCTTTTTTTTCTATTTCCTTATTCAATAGCAAGAAAATATTCAAATAATATTAATACAATTACCTTGTATGGATTTAAACTGAACATACCTATTCAACAGCTTAGGCAATACAAAAAAAAAACCCTTCCTCACTCTCCCGTTTCTCAGGGACAGGGTTTATCATATTCAGCATGCCAAGTTCTGCACCTTTGCTGCCCACTCCTAGAGAAGTCCAAAGCAACTGGCCTAGTAAGTTTTCTAGAACAATGCTTAACTTAATGGATGATTGCCATGTGTTGCTCCCTAGATGTACTCATTGTACAACTGCCTCTTAACATACTCTTGATTTCAGATCACACATGGTCAAGGCTGAGCTCAGAAACTTTGGAACAAATTTCATCTGCTTGGCCTCCACATCTCTGGAATGGAGTCAGAAACTACAGTATATTTCTGAGTTCCTTGATTCCGTTCTTCTTGGATAGGAAATACGGACATTATGTTATAGCCCATGGCATCAGAGCCACAAACTATAGAACCAATAGAAACCAATAGAACCATAGAACTAATGTTCTCATGTGGACCAAGATTGTTGCCTTCCCTTGTTCTTAAAGATAGTCAAACACTGCACATTCCAGGTGCAATATTTCCCGTTCATCAAACTGGCATATTCAAAATAGGCTGAAAAACTTCTGCCTAGTTTTGATAGCAAACAGGAATTGTGTGAGCCTGATTTGCCCACTGTTGACCTTTCCAGACTCTTGTCCTTCTCCTTGGTTGTGCAACAGCTAGTGACTGGCATACGCCGCTGATGATGATTTTGGCTTTGTAAACAGAACGCGCAGAACTAGTCTATCGACAGGTAAAAAGGAATAGAGAGCTCACATTTAGCGATGTTGACTCTGCTGTGCTAACACAAATACAATACAAGGGGAGAAAAACCCCTTTATTTTTATTGTTAGCATTTGAAGATAGCACACTGAATACACTTTGGGATTAGATCTCCTGAGTCAAACAGCACTGTATTTACCAACACTTTTCAGAGAAGAACGGCCTTTTAAGTGATGCTTAGCAACACGCATCCTCCATTCTATTCTGTCTATTAGTTTTAACACTCTTCACATTTACCTTTCAGTCTGAGTGCAAAATACACAAGAGAAGAATTTCATTCATACTCAGAATGCCAGCACGTTCAGATGCACGGCAGTAGGCATGGGAAGCCCTTCTGCGACTCCGACCTTGCGGTCAGTCTGTCTAGAGCAAACTCAAAGCCTCCCAAACCCACA
The DNA here is from genome assembly GCA_013399135.1 of Heliornis fulica. Lineage (NCBI taxonomy): Eukaryota > Metazoa > Chordata > Aves > Gruiformes > Heliornithidae > Heliornis > Heliornis fulica. The sequence goes on along the minus strand of VXBZ01003662.1, from coordinate 699,113 downwards.
ACTGGGATCTGTTATAATTACACAGATGTGTTTTCCTGTGCTATTAGTGAGCTTACACTTTGTCCAGAATCATGTAAGTGCAGAACTGCAGGGTGGACAGCCAGCTTCCAAAGACCAGGATGAACCATAACCTATGAGATGCTACACATCCATATACCCCACAGAAATAGAGCTGCTGATCAAAGTCCCTTAGGACTGAACTAGTACTCATTGGACTTCAGAAACCCAACAAAGAACACAAGGCCTGATCTTGAAAAAAAGATAAACACATCCAGCTAATCCACTTCTCTGGGAGGTCTGTACCTCGGAAGATACTTAGAATAAGTCAGATGTGGGCCATTAGTAAGTACAATACCAAACGGTGAGCCATTGCTCCCTAGTCTGGATCTCTTCTGTGGAGCATGAGTGGCCAAAATTCTCATCTATTTTCACTTGCAACTCTTCTTATTTAATTGTAGGTACTGAATATATTTATCAGATATGATATGTATAATGGAAAGGAGTTAGAGAAGTAGAAGACATGAAAGGCTTGTCCTCTAATCAGAGGCTGGTCTATGCACATAGTGGTAGAGACAATCATGGGTCTAAAGAGTTTTATCAAAATTCTTCCTCTGCTGAAGTTTCACATATTTTAACTTTTACTCCTAACCATATAATTGGACTTGTGTTACTACAAACCATGTTTATTAGGACTGTCATGTGAGCCTTCTGTGTGTTTTAAACCAATTCTCTACCATATAAACTAAAAATCAACCACTTTGATCAGGATTAAACCATGAAATCAGAGTTCACACCTAATACTTAACCTAAATAAAGAATTTATGGGGAATAGAATCTGGCTATCATAATATTTATTGGAAAGGTACATAGGAAGAAAAAAATCTATACGTGCTTCTCAGGAAAGTATAATTTCCCAATGGAAACTTTATTCGACTTGAATCTAAACTAACACTGTAGATTCTAATAGCACTTGGCAAGCTGCAGACACATCATTTTTTAACTTAGACTTATGTTTGAATTACCTTGAACTCAAATTTTCAACGTGACCTTTTCAGGGTTTTGTTTAGGAACAAAAAGAGTTCTCCCCAGAGAGAGAAAATACCTTTTTAGAGAATAAGATATATTGTTCAGGATGGATGCTAAAAGAGAACAGTGCTGCTGCTAGTCTAGTATTAGAGAAAACAATGGCTGTGCACGCAAGCTTTGTTACCTTCAGCTGACAATGGAGAAACTAATTTTTTACTTTCAAAGCCAAATTTCTCATGTTTTGTCCTGAGCTTTCAAGCACATACTTATTTCCCCTCTGCCTGAAGTTTATAAAATGCAGGAAGGTGCGGGGGGTCTGCCCACAATAATGGACACACTAAAGATCTACATGCCAAACAGAATGTTTTTCTGTTTTCAATTCTGCAAGGAGTTTTGCACCAAGGGACTTAATCAATGAGAGCCAAAGCATTTCTATCCAGTCAGAACAGATGCTGGGGTCTGTAATGACCATCTAAAATTCCAGCATATTAAGATCTCTGGTCAGTAGATTTATTTTTTCTTATTCCCCCGCCCCTCCTTGCTCCTGTTTGCTTATGGAAGTGCAGAAAAATCTGACTTGCAAAGTGCAATATCCTGTTCTGCTGTGTAACCACATCTATACTGGAGCTATAGACTACTCTTGTTCCTCATTTCCTTTATACTCTGGTAAGCTGCACAGACTGGCTTTTAAACTGCCTTTTCACTGCCAAGTTCAGAAATATACAACAGGAAATTTCAACTGCATATTTACATAGAAAAAAAAGTGGAAAGCATGGGAGAGCCAAACGCCACTTTGAGCCTTTTGGTAGTGTGCACAAAGCCACAAGTGGGGAAAAAAAGCCAAAAGAGATATGTTATCTAATTGCTAAATATTTATTTAATGCAATCATTATTTATTGAGGAAGAAGATGGAGAAGAAGAGTTCAAATATTTACTACATATTATAGTATTATTTGCTATAATGGGGTTTATCATGAATTTTAGGGAAGAAGTCTGCTATGCCAGATAAAGATCAGTTTACATTACTCAAACTGGTCATGCCCTTAATGTTTCACAAAAGCACATTTCAGAATACCCCATAGGATCAAACAGCTTTTCCTCTGAACTAGTCCTTTCCCTTTTGTTTGTCCTTATTTTATTTCTGGATAAAGAGCTTGAGCAAGTGGTTCACCACTCAACGCGTGTCATTCTGATCCAAATGACCGAAGGCACATTAATACAGTCTTTCCTCTACTGTGCCAGCAGAGTTATGCCAAAGGGATGTTGAGATTCATACCTCTTACCACCTATACACCTGAAAAGCGCTCTGCATAAGAGATAGAGCAAGTACAAACTGTAATGGGAGGAGACTGTGGTCATCTCTGGGCACCTTCTGGAATCCAGTCAGAAATCTATGCAGGCGATAAAATCAACATCCTTAGAAGGATGCTGAATGATGCTTGAGGTATTTAAAGTACATTTTTCCAGTCTCTGGAGGCTTTGCTTGGGAAGGGAAAACTGGGGTGGGTGTGCTATTTGCAATACCACGTACACAACATGGAAGAACTTTGAAAATGAAGGAGAGGTACCAGCCTGTGCTCAGAGTGGTTGCAGGAATTAGCCAACATGCCAATTAGTAGTGGATGCCTACAAAACATCACTTTTGTCCCGTTTAATGGATCTAATTTATATGAAGTGTATTCAAAACATCACTTAAGGTTATTACCACATCTCTGAAATCATTTCATTCAACTGAATAACTGAAACGCTTTATGTACCTTTTATTAATGCATAAACATGATTAACTTGCACTTTACCCATCTGAAATATTAAAATGTTAAAAGGAGCATAAAACCAGAAAATTACTGGACATTTTCTGGTTGTTTTTGAGTGAGATAGGCAGGTAGAATGAACCATGGCCAACCTGTGACCCTTCCCTTCAATACTAATTCCTCTAATGAAATCTGATGTCAGTCAGAAGCCCTCATCAAAATGGCCGGATCATTTGCTATCGGTACCTTAGAACAACATAACAAGTGAAAATTGAATAGGAAAGAAGTGGTTTTTTTACAGATTGTCCCGGCAAAGTGGCTGCGTTTATTATTTATATCCCACTCATATAGCTAATGCTGCATCTGCTTTTGCTTGACTGCAATCAGATTAAATTTAGATCTAACATGAGGTACATACTGCTATACAGTCAACTCCAGCTGAGATTCCATGCAGTGTTGTTAGAAATACATTATTTTGCCAAAGATGCAGTGCAAAGGCAATGTTATAATGCTCTAATTCTACTGAAACTTTTCGTTCCTTTCCCAATAATATTTCCCAACACTGTGGTAACATGAATTACACTAATCCTCTCTGGGCCAGAAAAGAGTGCTTGAAGAATGAGCAGTATGAACTCGAGAATTGTGCTCCAGATCATTAAAAGGAAAAAATAAAAATAATTTAAAAAAGCTGGGTTTTTTCTGAGTTCCTGAGCTAGGTAATGAAAGAGAAATGATACAGTAGGAGAGAGGGGGAAAATGAGGAAGGAAAAAACCTCTTTCAAACAACTTGGGGTGAAAAAAATAAAAGTAAATTTTATATTGGTGTTCATGGGGACATGATATGGCTAGGAACAGGTCTGAGCTATGACCCACAAGGAAGGTCTAGGATTATATTGTCTCCTTTTCTGCAGCCTTCAAATTGGCCCCATGTCCAATTGCATGTAAATGCTCCTTGATTAACTGTTGCTTCAGTTATTACATGCTTTTCATAGAATCATAGAATTATAGAATGATTAGAGTTGGAAGGGACTCCCTGAGGTCATCTAGTCCAACATGCTACACATAGCTTTTCCACACATGCTACACACAGCACTACAAGCAAACTGCTCACCAGCAGATCACATGGATTTGTTATTTGGCCACGTTAAGTTCTTTTTCTATAATATAAATGCATTTATATTGTATTTGCTGATCTATGGCAGTAAAACTGTTCAGTTAGGGCACACTCAGACCCTTTCATCTCGCTAAAATGAGAAACTTTAGATTCTGTCTGATCACAGAAAACATCAAGTGGTGTGCCAAGGGAATCCAGGGGCTGAAGATACAGCTTCCTGGGAAAGACAGTTGCTAATGTAAAAAAACCATATGAACTCATCCAGAGACCTTTGTACCTCCAAAATCTTGATTTCTGATGTTTTGCCGATTTTCTGGTTCTTAGCTTTTCTCTGCTCTAGTGCTTTGGGCAGTGCCAGACCAAGAGCCTCTGTCACTCCAGGCTCATTTCTGCAAAAAGCCAGCATCAGTCACTTTCAGGTTGAGTAACGCTCCCGCAGACTTGCCGTCTTAAAAGAATAGGAAAACCACGGATACGTAACCTCAGGAGAGTGTCTAGTGGATTGTACGTGTGTTCTAACAGCTGCTGGCTCGGAAAGCACTGTGGGCTCCTGAACGTTAACGGTGAGAAGAAACCACCATCCTGCTAATGGATTTTGAAGCACAGCTCTCACTGGAGTGCTTCCGGAACCACTAAAGCAATGGACAAATCCTGCCCCGTGCAGACAGCAGATGGGACCGGTGTGCCTCAAAGGCCACGCTTGAACACCCTGCCTTGTACTGAGAGGGGAGAACAGCAGACACAGAGACTCAGTTTCCATGATCTGAGCTACACCTAACGCAAGCACGGAATAGGAAGAGAAGGTGTCACTCATGGACACCCCAGCATGGTAGTTACTTGAGTGGGTCAGAGACTCACTGGGTCTACAAGAAGAGCACAGAGAATAGCAGGTGCCTATCCTTGTGCAGGGGGAGCATGCGTCCTGCCCACTGACAGCCCGGCTGCGGTCCCCTTGCAGCACACATCCTCTGAATTCTGTCCAAGCATTGCAGCATTGTCTTAACAGCGCAGACTCCGGTTTAAAAGTCATTTTCTGGCACTGGATTTGCAGAATAGCTAGCTGTTTGGCACTCTCCACACCAGATGTTATCTTGTAAACTAAATGCAAAAATGCTTATTCTATTCTCACAATAAAAGAATAATCAGGGTTAGCACTTAATTCTGTGATTCAGAGTTAATAATATTTAGGATTTATAAATATGTAGCAGAAGTATGTTAATTCTGTTACTGTACTAAAAAAAAAAAACAAAAAAAAACCCCAAACAGACATGTAGCTCTGGAATGAAGCAAAATGTGTCATACAGACACCTAACAATAAGGATTTAATTTATTAGCACTTTTGGCAGAAAAACTGCAAAGAAAATTGTGGTTGTGAAGCATCTTTGTCATTTGACAAAGGAGAGGCTGTTACTCAATACAATAACAATACTAGGTTTTATTTTCTTTCAAGTATTCAAGAAGTATCTGCCTGAAAGATCCTCCAGATTAGATTGTTTGTCTCTAATCTCAAGGTGGATTTCACATCATTAGTTAAAAGACTTTAAGGGACCAGACACCAAGGAGCATTGTAACACAGCTCCTGTGTTATTTATGAGGCCAGTTATGCGTTGCAGTAATCAGAAGTTTCATGGAAGAAGGAAGAATTCTCAGACCCCTGTTTGATAGAAGAATGGCTAAGACACTTTATTTTCCTTTTTTTTCAGTCCTTCGCTGTGGCTACTACTATCCTAAGTGTGACAGATGGGAAAAACTAGACATCAAAACAGCGAAAGGTTAAATTAATCATAAACCATTGCACACCATCAATTTATGTATTTATCCTACTCCGTGTATCTAAAGTTGAATAAAGTGCCTGGAGGTTTTTGGTTGAGCAGACTGAAGTAATGAAAACAATTTCCTAAAATAAAATATAAGCATTGTCAAGAGTTCTTAAATAGAAGTCCAGCAAGATTAGTTTTCATCTCAAAAAGAGCAGAAAATTGGTTTCTTCGGATCCCCAATCAAACGCGCCAATAAGTGAAATTTTGCCTGTTGAAACGGAAAAGCAGAGTCCAGAGACATGTGATAATGCTGTAAGTTAACAAGGTTTTATATAATAATCACTGCTGTCACCACAAGGTTAGTAGGACAATTTATATTAACTAGACCAGCTTGTTCATCACTCCTCAACATTGTATTCATTCAAGACCAGTCTTTCTTTCCCAGTAAGCCTGAGATCCAGTATGTCTAAGATCAGTTATTGATTATGCCAGTTTTCAATGATGTATCATTCTCTCAAACACATGCTCTTCCCTTCCTTACTTTGACAACTTCTCTTTCACTGAAAAAGAATAATATGAAGCAGATACTGAAATATTGATCCTCAGTATCCAAATTCATAGAACAACTACAGGAAAGAGACCATTTTCTTTATATAAATTATTTTTTTAAGAAAGACTCAAGGTATCAGACACAATAATGGAAGTGAGATGGTAATAAATGCTAGGCATATGTAGAAGGGAAATGTATCCCTAATTCAGTGATTTTGATATGTTACCTTGACCCCAAAACTGCATAATATTTGCCATTAGAAAGAAGCAGATTTGGGGTTTTAGCATCCCCTTTCCTGCTGCAAGTTAACAATGTGTTGAGGAGAAAGAGGACAAACATTTTCCTGTGTATCTTGTAGTTTCAGTTGCTTTGAAGGCTCATGGGGACCACTGATGTCTACTAATGTCCAGCACAAACCTTCATACTGTTCTGATGTGAGCCAGAAGATGAATGCTGCCACACAAAAGGACATAGGGAATGAAAGTCACACTTTCCTACCAAATATACTCTGCCACATTGTGCATAATGGTTGAAGCTGAGGATCACATCCAATGTGCTGAAGACATCTCCCAGAAATAAACAACTGGAAGTCTTCTGCATTTGACTTGCTATCTGATTTAAAACTGTATGGTCTAGTTGCCAGAGAACTAGAAACGTGAACATAAAGTAAGTCTCAGATGCCAGACCAGCAGAAATAGAGGATGCAAAAGGAACATTCAGAAGAGCAAAGAAACTAATATACATTTTATTCACCTACAACACTCACTGTGGAGTAACTACAGGAAGCTCTCGTGATAGAAATTTTCAAACACCGCACTGTCCCCAAAGGACATGCAATGTATTATGGAGAAAGATAAGATCAGTAGCTGGAATGTGGTATTAAACCATGGGGTCAAAAGGCAATGAGAGATTAAGTGGCACAGCTATTAATTGCCTTATGTAAGTCTAAAGACTACTCTGCTACCAGAGGACTGAACTGTAAAAAATGTAAGGCTAATTTTTAAAAATAATTTGATATAGCTTCTTAGGAACTGTATGTCCAAACGAGAAAAATTGGTAAAGACTACAAAAAAGAACTGACTTAGTGAGCATATGGATAAAAATTAACAGTCAACACAGTTTCTGTAAAGATGAAGTCATACCTCTCCATCACACTGGCTGTCCTTTAAGGAACTATTGTACATATGGGTAAGACCATCCAGATGGTCTCAAAAATCCAATCACTTGCAGGATATTATTTAAGTCCTCAAAAGGATCCAAGTTTGATTTAAAGAAAAGAAACATAAGGTCACATCAGTTTTCACAATGAAGAGAGGTCACCAATGATGTTAGGAGGGGAGTGGTGTTGTGTCCCCACATATTGAACATGTTTATTAGTGAAGTTGAAAGGCAGTAACTAATATGGTAACAAAGCTTGAAGCTCACACTAATTCTACATAGTAAAGATGAAGGCAAACGGCGAAGTACTGCAGTAGGACTTAAAGCCATGCCAAAATTAGGAAGAATCGAGGATCAGCAGATGTATATAGTGAAACTGCATACTGCTGAAGACCTCATACGATACACATTTCAGGGTTGTGTTGAGATCAGGTTTTTTATTTAATTTGGACTCGTTCCAGTCTGCTCCAATGGACTCAATGTCTGGGGACAGGGCACTCAAACTGGACCTCTGGAACTTATCTTTTGCTTTAATTACATCTGAAAGGAGCCAAGTGCAGATAATCTTCAGTTGACAATGCACAGTAAGTGGAGATGACCTGATTTGCTTCCCCTGTTCCTATGCTACCGATAGAGGTGCACTCTATGGGGCTCAGGGATCAAGCAATAAAACAGCAGGTAAAAAAAAAAAAAAGACAGATACATGCTGGACATGTGGAAAAAAACAACAGTCATGACTTTGTAGACAGGGTGATGGAGTCCAAGTATACCATTATTTAAGAACAGAAAACATCTCAGAGTCACAATGTTCAGCCCTGCAAACAGCTCAATGCTTATGAAAGTAAATCAAATCACTAGGAAAAGAAAATAAAACAAATAGAAGTATCATTTTTTCACTGTAAAAATTTCAACCTTATCTCCTGGTCTCTCCACCCTAAGAAGACATGATAAAGTTGAATAAACCAATACAACTGTGGCAAGTACGCTCAATGACATGGAGCAGCTTCTGACTGAAAATAACAGCCTGGGAAAGAGGTGACTTTAGTTTTTTATAAGGATATAACCAGGTGGGTGGATGATGGTAGGGCAGTGGATGTGTTTTTTCTGGATCCTCAGTAAGGCATTTGACACTGTCTCCCACAGCATCCTGGTGGGCAAACTGAGAAAATGTGGCTTGGAGGGTAGAGTAGTGAGGTGGATTGAGAGCTGGTTGAAGGGAAGAAGCCAGAGTTGTCATTAATGGGGCAGAGTCTGGCTGGAGGCCTGTAACTAGTGGAGTCCCTCAAGGGTCGCTACTGGGACCAGTAATGTTTAATGTATTCATCAATGACCTGGATGAGGGAATAGAGTGCACAGTCAGCAGGTTTGCTGATGACACAAAGCTGGGAGGGGTGGCTGACACACCAGAAGGTTGTGCTGCCATTCAACAGGATTTAGACAGGCTGGAGAGCTGGGCAGGGAGAAATTTAGTGAGATTTAATAAGGACAAGCGTAGGGTATTACATCTGGGGAGAAACAACCCCAGGTACCAGTATAGGTTGGGGGACTGGCCTGTTGGAGAGCAGTGCAGGTGAGAGGGACCTGGGAGTCCTGGTAGATAGCAGGATGACCATGAGCCAGCAATGTGCCCTTGTGGCCAAGAAGGCCAATGACATCCTGGGGTGTATTAGAAGGGGGTTGGCTAGTAGGTCAAGAGAGGTCCTCCTCCCCCTCTACTCTGCCCTGGTGAGACCACACCTGGAGTATTGTGTCCAGTTCTGGACCCCTCAGTTCCAGAAGGACATAGAACTCCTTGAGAGAGTCCAGCACAGGGCTAACAAGATGATGGAGTGGAACATCTTCCTTATGAGGCCAGGCTGAGGGAGCTGGGTCTCTTCAGCTTGGAGAAGAGGAGACTGAGGGGTGACCTCATTAATGTTTATAAATATATAAAGGGTGAGTGTCACGAGGATGGATCCAGGCTCTTCTCAGTGAAGGCCAGTGATAGAACAAGTGGAAATGGTTCCAAACCAGAACATAGAAAGTTCCATCTTAATATAAGGAGGAATTTTTTCACTGTGAGGGTGATGGAGCACGAGAACAGGCTGCTCAGAGAAGTTGTGGAGTCTCCTTCTCTGGAGACATTCGAGACCAATCTGGACATGTTTCTGTGTGATTTAATCTAGGTGATTCTGCTCGGGCAGGGCGGTTGGACTGGATGATCTTTTGAGGTCTCTTCCAGCTCCTAATAATCTGTGATTCTGTGACTCAGGAAGGGATGTGACAGACATTCACAGAATCATTAGGGAATAGAGAGGATGGAAAGGAGCAACAAACTGTTTGGGCCATCTGAAGATACAGAGTACTGGGACATATCAAGTGAAACAAGTACGTGGTAGGTTCAGAGATAGCAAAAAGATGTGGTTCTTCATAGAGCACTTTCTTGAATCGTGTGCAAGTTGTTGCTAGTAGTATACATGTGCTGAAAAGCTGGACCAATTCACAGGAATGATAACCTGTCAAGGGCTATCACGTCTGGCTCAGCTAGTCTTCAAGCAACAAAGTGCTGCAATACAAAGTATTTTTTTGGAAATAAACACACCTGCCTGCCCTCTTATACTCTTTCCTAGACATTCATTTGAGAGCTGATGACCGAGTATTGGGTTAGAATGACTTCTGATCTGACCTTGTGTGGCTGTTCCCGTATTTGAATGAGTCTTTCTTGACTCTGAACAGAAAAAAAAAGATGTTGACTCAACAGAAATTTGATTCCTTTTTATTTACTCTGGAACATATCGGAGACTTAAGATTTATAACAGAAGTTTGTGCTGGAAAAAGAGTTTACATGTCTCAGCCCCACATGATGGAAGATGGTAAACGTCTCAGAAAATACATTTCTGGAAGCCTAAAGTGGTCTTTCAGCATTCAGAATTGTAAAGTTTCAATGTATTTATTCCTTCCCAATGAAATTTACTAGCAAATGATCATGCTTTTAGTATGCTAAGATCAATTTGATTAAAATTTCATACACATGATGGAAAAAGAAATATGTCAGTAAAGCATGTCAGTTATTAATGACACACTCGAAATTATGGTCGGCTGAACATTCTCAGCAGGCTGGAGGATTTGATTGTAGTACTTTGAGTCTGTCTTACAGAATTGCACATTTGCTATTTGGACAATATTTATTATACCTCAGAGAGCAAAACCAAATGCTTTTACCAAAACAATCATCTAATAGTAGTTACTCCTTTTTTTTACCTTTGGTTTCTTTTTTTTGTTTGTTTTTGTCGGTTTTTTTTTTCCTTCTTTGTTTTCTTTTATAAATGCTCCCCTATTTCGGGTCTTCCCCTATTCCTTTCTCCTATCACAGAATCACACAGAATATTAAGAATTGGAAGGGACCTGGAAAGATCATCCAGTCCAACCCCCCTGCCCAAACAGGATCATTTGGACTAGATCGCATAGGAACATGTCCAGATTGGTCTTGAATGTTGAAGATGAATTTGGGAACAATTTGTAGAAGTCCCATTTTCTTCCCCACCCTTTAAACCCACATGTTAATTACCCTAATCTAAAATTATCCAGTTTTGTAATGTGCTCATTTACAGCTTCGAAAAATATACCGATATATGGTGCCAGGGATGAGTTATTATAAAAAATATTTGGTTCCTGCATTTTGTGAACTGTGATTTTTTCATATGTATAATGGAGTCCAAAAGACTGCATATGTTGGCTGGGTGTCACTAATGATAATAACTATTGCTCTCAGCTGTTTTTCCTTTAAATACAGGACACAGCTGAAATAAGATCTGCATCTGCCACCATCTGGCTTCCCTACTTTTGAGGGGAAATAGTATATGTCCTGATTAACTGAGAGCACAATTACTTTATTCAACAAGTCACATACAAAAACCAGAAAAACATAAGTAAAAAACAAAACAAAAAAAGACTTTGTCTTGATGAAAAGGGTAATTTCAAGCAAACTGGGGCACCCTGGATTGTTTGGGGTTTTATTCTCACCTTCTTTAACCATTAACAGTAACTAAATTTCTAGTTTCATAGAGTTGCTATTAACAAGCAGTTAATAAGGCAGCTGTCTATGGCTTCAGCAGCTCTTTGCAAACTACACTATTATTTTGGAAGCAATGACATAACTCACAAGGAAAAGGTGATTAATCTATCATATCAAGTAGGGCACTTCAGACTATAACAGTGCATTATTCATTTGATCCAATTATCGTTCCAGGTATTGCTAACAGCAGAGACTTTCCAGGTTTTGTTTTTGTTTTCTGGCTTTTTTGGGGTTTGGGTTTTTGGGGTTTTTTTTTTGTTTTGGTTTTTTTTTTATACAATCTGGAATTTAAAGCTTTACAGGAAAAAAAAAAGGAGGAAAAGATGGGGAAAAGCAAATCAGAGATGCATTTAAATTATCGAAACTAACTCTGAAGTGGCATCATGGATGCCACACAATACTACGTCTCAGCAGCTTTGGCAGCTGTGGAAGATACCCACAGCATCAAACAAGTGACTGACAACTAGAGCTTAGATCCTTCTCAACCACAAGCATAGACAAGACCAAGCCATGCCCTGCATTAGACTGAGCCATGCTCATTCCTAAGGACACGTTTTATATCTGCCTCTGAGATGTCACAATCCCTCTCTCAGTCAATACTGACGTGGGGCTGGGACTACTGCTGGGTTATAACTGTTGCCATGGCAGTAGTTTTTGGGCCTCAAATGTGTCTCATGCCACACTGAAGTCCCTTCCTTCTACCCTGAGCAATCCCTTGGGTGGAGCCTCTGCCTGAGAAGCCACCAGCTCATTGTAGCCCACATAAGGAAATGACCATTATTTTACCTTCAGCATAACTCCCTCCATTGACTGTGTGAAAAGAAATGATTTGGGTCCAAACAAAAGTTTGTAGTGACACTGTGTCAGTGGCCTAATGGCTTTGCACCCAAAGCAAGGGCTGAGGCACAGTAATGCTTCTATATTCAACCTATAGGTACAGGCATCTCGCAGCTCTCTGGCCAAGGAGCAGCCAGCAGTCATCACCTCCATAAAGGTTTAAATGGCATTAAATCACATATAGGTTAGTTTAGAACCTGTAGTACCATGGAAGCAGGTTGCAACTGAGAGTTTGGAAATCTGAGCTGCCAAAGCCACAGGAACATGCAGTTCTGCACATAAAGCATAGCTATTGTTATATCTGCATCTGTGTATATGCTATAAGCGCTTGAGATTTGCTGCAGCCCTTATATTATAGAATGTGTGAGCCTTATATAGAAATGTAACTCTTCACTGCCATAACTTGATGTATCCTCAGCAAGACAGAGTTATATCCTAAATTTGCCACAGCCCAACATCCCCAGCAAACTGGAAATCCCCATGTCATCCAGGCTCCTCTTCCTGGGTTATACTTTTCTAAGAGATGATAAAAAGAGGCCCAAGAATAAAGTAAAGTAGAAGTCTGAATTGATCTCTTCATCACTTCAGAACAGCAAATCCTGTACTTATTTTGAGGCTGAAAATGGTATCTCAGACACAATCAAAATAAAGTATGAAAAATTAAGTAAGTCCTTAAACCCCAGACATTGCCCTAGATTTTACTAAGCATCCAGTTGCACAGAATTCATTGTTGACACATACGAGTTCTTAAATATACTTGCTATTTAAATTTCACAAAAAAAAGAAAAAAAAAACAGATTTAGAGTTTTGTTCACATCAAAAGAACTATAACAAAGAAACAGGAGACTGAATTTATGGCTAAGAAAAGCAGACACATTCATTTTCTTTTCCAAAGCAAAGCACCATAAGAAAACCACACTACAGCTGCTGAAGTTATTCAGTGATGAAGAGTTTAGATTAGCATGCAAACAAGAAAATGTTTGACTACATAAAAGATAACCCAAGTACCAGGACTATATTTTATGCAGAGACTAGTTATAAAACTGCTGCATAAATGATCCCCATAGGGACAATTTAAGAAAAATAATCTGAGATATTTACATACCTGCAAACATTCAAAACTCTGGGAGATTTTTCTGCTGTTTATATGCCCATTGCCTGAGCCTACAATGCTTGGCTGTGATGTCCAAGGTCAGGCTGATGATAGCAGCCAGCCTTGGCACTGGGAGCAGCCTGGCTATGTGAGAAGGGCTAATCAGCCCAGGTGGAATATCACGCTCAAACAGCCCCCCAGCACCAGGGCCAGTGAGTTCACACAGCTCAGGTGTTACTGCAGTCCACAAATAGACACAGCTGAGGGTGCTAACGCTGGCAGGACAGCTGGCCTCCAGACTGTGGGTAGCAACATTCCATCTAAGCGACAGCCTCTAAGCCCACTGCAAAATGTTCGCAGCCCAAAGAATGGGTCCCCCTCACCTTCTCATTTCCTGCCCTACACCTCTCCAAAATACAACTTCAACCTGGTCAGCCTCCCTCCTTCCCTCCTACTGTGCATCTCCCTGCTGAAATACCATGTCCTACCTCGTTCCTGCATCCTCAGCCCACAACTCCTGCAGGCGCAGTGGAAGGCTTCATGCTAGAAGCATCACGTATCAGTGCATCATATGTTGATCCTGTGCCTATTTATTTTATTTCCTTATCTTGTGGTGCTGGCAACACACTTTTCTTGCATTTTGGGCAGCTGCACTAACACTGGATAATCAGCCAGAGAGGCACGTTGCAAGAGCTTATGAGCCACAGGCATTCTTCAAGCTGGAGTTTGGCCATCATCATCATAAAATTACAATGGACCAGGTGTAGAAAAAACACTGCAAAAATCAGCTTGCAGAGAGGTTGTGTTGTGTTTTTTTTTTTCTTGAAGGGAGACTCGAAGAGCTTAGCTTGTCTTAGTCTAGGAAAATGAAGAGGAACAGCTAAGGGAAAAGTTAAGGGAGGTCAAATTTGCTCTCAATTAAATATTAATTAACACTCAATTAATTATTAATAAAGAACTATTCAAGATAAAAGGTAACGGTGTCACAAAACAAATGGGTAAAGGTTGTTCATGAATATATTTAGGCTAGGAACACAAATAAGTTCCTAGCCATTAACTGGGTTTGGAATCAGCCTTCTAATGGGTTCAGCGGAAGGAAAAAGCCTCCGACAGTTTGAACATGAAGCCTGTATGAAGAGACTGTGTGTCCCCAAATTCCGTGCAGTTAGAGATGGATCAAACCTTATATCCCAAATCTGTTCTTTCACCTCCCTGCTAAGGGAAGATGCTAAGTCTCAGGTTTTAATGTCCTTTACTAAATCTTGGGCAAACACAAAATCAGAGCATTTCCTTTTTTAAATACAGGGAGGGAAAACTGTATAGCCTCAGAGGGTTTTGATAACTGCTATTTGTGTTTTATATGATGAAGTCCATTTCCAGTATGAGCTGGATTGAGACCTCTAAGTGATCTCCTGACCTGCTGTCAGATGGCTGTGGCACTTCACAGCTACCACTCTGGCCTGACTGCACTAGTAGACCCTGAAGGTTATTTTCAATCTCTGCAACTGCACAGCCCTCCTAAGATCCACCTCGAATACACAGTTCCATCAGCAGAAGCATAAAAGGAGATACTTGATTACAACAGGAGCGAGGGGTGATCCAAATGTAGTTTTCAAGAACAAATTATTTAAATCGCAACTGTAGTACCACACTGACAATCTTGCCTAATTAATTACATCATGGTCAGTGCTCTGCCATAAACAAAAACCCGGAATCTATAATTCAGAGGTGACATTTAATATTTACACAAAATCATGCACATTCCAATAAGTTGTTTCATGATAGGAGTCATCCAACAGGAAACCAAGGATTTACTCTGAATGCTGTGTCAAACACACTGGGATATATCACCCCATCAAAATACAGTTTTTACTTCTGCTGTGCTCTGTTGGAATTGTATTTAATTTCTGTGTGAGAAGTAAGAGAGAGTAGAGAAGTCAAAGACATTTGGAATAGAAGAAGTACACCAGAAAGATCAAAAAAAGGAGATCAAAAAAGAAAGTCAAGTTTTCACCAAAGATTTTAAAGAAGAGTGTTAAGAAAATAAATGTGGGTATAGACACAAGGGAAATAGCCTGTGATAGTTTAAGGAATGTAGGGAATCAAAATTTAAAGACTGAATCTTGGACTAAATCCCATTTAGAAAAAAATATTTCTGTCTAATAGCAGTTTCTTAAACCTCTTAGAAGTTTTAGTACAGTTTCCAGTGAGAAAGACCCCACGGAATGTGGCATTTATGTGACAGCACTACCAAAAGGCTCACATACTCAGAGAGCGCCTTGCAATTCTGTACTGGGCTTGCGTGGCAAAGTTTTGGTAGTGGGGGGAGGGAGGGCTAGAGGGGTGGTTTCTGTAAGAAGTTCCTAGAAGCTTCCGCCAATGTCCAACAGAATCAGCTGGCTCCAAGGTGGATTTGCCCCTGGCCAAGACCAAGCCCATCAGTGGTAGCACCTCTGGGATAAAAGAATTAAGGAAGGGAAAAAAAATAAAAAAGGAGCAGCAGCTTTTTGCCTCCAGAGAAGGAAGTGAGAAGATGTAAGAAACTTTGGAGACATCCTGGTCAGTGAAGACAAAGAGGGAGGAGGTGCTCCAGGTGCCAGAGCAAAGATTCCCCTGCAGCTCATGAAGAAGACCACAGTGAGGCAGGCTGTACCCATGCAGCCCACGGAGGAAGATGGTGGAGCAGAGATTCCACGTGCAGCCCATAGAAGATCGCATGATGGACCATGAGTATGCCCAAAGGAGTCTGTGACCCCATAGGAAACCCGCATTGGAGCCAGCTCCTGGCAGGACCTGCAGCATGTGGAGAAAGGAGCCCATGCCAGAGCATGTTTTCCAGCAAGACCTGGGACTCCGTTGTGGACCCATGCAAGAACAGTCTGTTCCTCAAGGTCCGCACCCCATGGAAGGGACCCAAGCTGGGGCAGTTGGTGAGGAACTGAAGCCTGGAGGAAGGACTCATGTTGGAGATGTTCACAGACGACTGCCTGCTGTGAGAGGTACTCCATGCTGAGCAGAAGAAGAGTGTGAGGAGTCGTCCTCCTGAAGAGGAAGGAGTGGCAGAGACAACATGTGCTGAACTGACCACAACCCCCCTTCTGCATGCCCATGTGCTGCTGGTGGGGACAACAGAGAGAATTTGGGAGTGAAGTTGAACCCAGAAAGAAGGGAGGGGTCGGGGGAAGAGGTTTTAGGATTTGGTTGTGTTTCTCATTGCTCTGTTTTGCTTGGTAATAATTTTTGTCTTTCTGAGTCAAGTCTGTTTTACCCATGGTGGTAAAACTGGTGAGTGATCTCTCCCTGCCCTTATCTCAACCCATGAGTCTTTCATTACATTTTCTCTCCCCTGCTCAACTGAGGAGGGCAGTGACAGAACAGCTTTGGGGGCACCTGGCTTTCAGCCAGGGTCAGCCCACCACAAATTGCAGCTACTCCATCCCCAGCAAATGGTTCTTTTAAGACAGGGTGGAGAGGTGCATCATTTTGCAGTGAAGAATAGTTTGCCCACATCCTTCTGCACTATCAGTTCTTTTTTTTTTTTCCTGTTTCAGCTGGTGACAACAAATCATACGTAACATTCACATGGACTAAAGAAACTCGAAAAACAAATCCCAGCTTCCCAGCTTCACCAAACTGACCCTTTGCTTTTCAGTTGTTATGACGTAGAATCAGTTCAGTCACACCACTTGTGTGTGTGTGTATAGAAGCCAATACAGCAGCCAAAGTAATTTCCACAATTTCTTTTCCCATTAAAATAGGTTCTTCCATATTTTCTTCCTCTACAGTCCCTTAAAAATAGTCCTATGGGGTCAACATCTGGGATTAGCAAGATACTAGTCTTGTCTGTGGAAGCAGAACTGTCAGTCATTCCTGACAGTCATTCTGGACAGACTGGAAAGGTGGGCCCAGGTGAACCTCATGAGGTTTAGCACTGCAAAGTGTAACGTCTTGCACTTGGGCTGGAGGAATCCCAGACATATGGACAGGCTGGGAGAAGAGCTCCTTGAGAGCAGCCCTGCTGAGAAGGACCTGGGGGCCCTGGTGGATCACAAGAAACTGAACATGAGCCAGCAGTGTGATCTTGCAGCTCGGAAGGCCAATGGTGTCCTGGGCTCCATCAGAAGAGAGGTGGCCATCAGGGACAGGGAAGGGATTNAAGGGGGAATAGATTTAATCTGGAGGAGGGAAGGTTTAGGTTAGATATTGGGGACGTTCTTCATGAAGAGAGTGGTGAGGAACTGGAACAGGCTGCCCAGAGAGGTGGTGGATGCCCCAGCCCTGTACGTGTTCAAGGCCAGGTAGTAAAACACATTGAAAAACTAAAACCCCACAATGCTAAAAAATGCACAACCTATTCCAGGTTCATAATTTTCAATAAGTTACTTTTTTTCTGGTTTACATTTATTCTGTGTATAGGTCCTATATAAGTATTAATCACAAAAAAAAAAAATTAAAAAAAAAAAAATTACCTCTGCTTTTAAACCAGCATTTCCGTGCTGGGATTTCCCAGTGAAGAAGATGACAGGTTTACATAAATGAACACAGAAGTTGCTAAACTCTGCTTACAAACCTATTCCCCACAGAAGCCACAGGCATATACTGAGATGGGCAGATTCAGCAGGCAGGCTAGAAACTCAGAGGGCTGTAAAGCCTTCCTATATTACACCAATCATATTTACATATGACAGCCTACCGAAGTGCATTAGAACAAATGTCTTAACCATTTTGGTACCTGCCTCTGCTGAAGTCTTATTTCTTGCTCCACATAACGGCGTTGGGGAGGACTTTTCACCTTGTGAAGAAAATTGATGGGCTGACAGCACTTCTACTCCGCTAGCAGGGGATGGGCAACTGATTGCTGGAATTATCGATTCATTTTGCTTGTTTGTTTGTTTTAATTATCCCCCTTCGGCTGCCTGGTTGTGATTTAATGTCAAGGTACTCAAAAATTAATGCAGTGATCACGTCCTACCTTCGCTTCTGTAGTTATCAGCACTGGGAATGAATCAAGAAATTAAAGAGAAAAGCGGGAAAAGACGAGCAGCTGCGATGAGATAAACAGAGCTGGTCCTGATTCTCCAAGGACCTGAGCACCTCACAGTTCCCCAGGACACACTGGGAGCAGAAGCAGCTCACCAAATCAGCATCTACCCAAACCCAGAAAGGACAATTTAGCCACCTGCCAGCTATTTCTGACAGCCTCTAGAAGGAACATTGCTCTCTCTTATTTACAAACTGTAAGTTAAACTGCAATACTGTATCCAGAAGAGTTGCCAGCCAGGAATGAATACAATTGCAAACTGGCTACTGTTTGGTTTTAAATGACTAAAATACCAAAGTAATCTCAGGAAGTGCTCTGGAAAATGGGATTTATAATGAAAAATATTTGCTGACCCATAGAAAAATGAGACTACATTCCCATTTGTCTTTTATGGTGCTTGACAAATTGACACACAGTTGTTAATTATGAGCACTGAGCACCACATAATTATGCATAAAATATTCCAGCTGATTGGAGCATAAGTCCAACAGCATTTGCAGGAAATTAAGTAGCATTCTTACAGATACTGAAGCCTACAGATTTTGAATCATGACATAATTGAATTTCTGAAACAGATATTCAAAATGTTTTTAATTTTTAGTTAGCATTTAACCGTATCGCAACCTGAGGGTCCTGTGGAGAAATGTTCTGAACTCAGACTTTAACAGCCACTACGTGACACTAATCTGCAGATCACTAAGAATCATTCAGAAGAGTCAAATCTTCCGACATTTATTTGTGAGGGGCGTTTTCTGAATTTGTCTCTAAAATAGAGAAAAAAGAAAAGTCGGGTTTCATTCTGAAGGTATCAAAACCATGGGAGAACACCCATTACATCTGGGATGAAACTGCTGTGATAGCCTGAGAGAAGACCACATGCAGTGATCCTTTTTCCTCCTGTGGGAATGTGTCCCTGACCTCTTCTTCCTCACCTGAGCCATGCTGGACTTGTGTCATCTCCCTTGACAGGTCTAGTCCCTGCACTGGTTCTGTCTGATCCCTAGCAGGATAAAGACAGAGAGGTGTGGGCAACCTTGTCTAGATGCAGGCCTGGAGGTTGGTGGCCCTGCCTGTGTTAGGGGGGTTAGAACTCGGTGATACTTGGGATCCCTTCCAACTCAGACCAGTCTGTGATTCTGTGTGATGCTCAGTGGGCAGATCACTGACTGCAGTTTCTGTCTCTGCCTCCTCTGCAGTGCTGCTCTACGTGTCAGGAGCAGCACAGTATAAAAAAGGGAGAGTTTAAAATCCATAATACACACAAAGATATTAAAAAAAATTCACATGTTGATGACCAGCTTCAGAAGACAATTACTGTGATATCATTGAGAGATTGCAGCAGGACAAGCATATTAAAAAGCAAAACAAACCCAGAGACACATCAAAAAATAAAATTTGCACTGTAACCTTACCTAGCCACTCCAAAAGGCTATTGATGAAATTTGCTCAGTGGCCAGCAAACCCAGGAAGTCTAAGAATCACAGAATCATTAGGTTGGAAAATATCATTAAGATCATTCAGTCCAACTGTACCTGTCCTCTCCTAAACCGTATCTCTGAGCACCTCATCAGTTTGTCTTTTAGATACACCCAGGGATGGTGACCCAACCACCTTCCTGGGCAGCCTGTTCCTCATCCCAACAGCTCTTTCAGTGAAGAATTTCTTCCTGACATCTAATCTGAACCTGCCCTGGCGCATCTTGAGGCCATTTCCCCTTGCCCTATCTCCTGTCACTTGGCAGAAGAGATCATCGCCCACCTCTCTACAACCTCCTTTCAGGTAATTGTAGGCAGTGATAAGGTCTCCCTTCAGCGTCCCCTTTTCCAGACTAAACACCCTCAGCTGCTCCTCATCATGTTTGTTCTCCAAGTACAAGCGAGGATCGCTACTTCTCCATAAATATGCACACTTGGTCTGGTATTGCTCAGCTCTGAGAAGTGAGTGACTTTCCTAACAAAACATTTCAAAAGACAACAAATACATATAAGCTGCTCAACAAGCCAAGGACCTTACATTCAGTGCAGTAGATGTTTCTAGCCCAGGCTGAAGATATAACTCAACAGTATTAAGATAAACTCTTGCACGGGAACAAATATTTTAACATTCAGCTGTAGATAATGCTCCTTGTGGGTCCTGAGTTCACTCTGCCTTGAGATCTTTGCCACGTTCTCTTCCCACCAAGTGCCGCCTACACCACCTATGTCCCTAATGGTTTAACCCCGCTGAAGCTCTGTAGATTGTCAGACCACACCAATAGGTGCCAGGAAACAACTGGCTTGTTAGAAAAACTGTGAATCTTCCAAAATAAACCATATAGGCACAAACATACCTCTGCTGTATACTTAACCCTTTCCATGGAGATCTAAACCTCATCACAACACCGATAAAGCATTTCACTGCTCAGCATCGTGTGCTCAGATGCTTGTCACCCACACACCCAACTGGCTTTTTGAAGGAGGTTCACGTCCTTCCTCCTTGTGTTTTCCAAATGAAAGTAGCATTTTTCAACACAGCAGAACTACCCAGACCTCCCTCATCAATATTTATAGAGAGGATTTCTGGATAGCTTAACCTTCTCTTTTTGAACCCTTCAGGTGTGCGCCCAGGGCTTGGGCTGGAATCTGAACCTTTCTGAAAAACATCTCCTGCTGTGACCTCCTGGCATATCTGAAAACAGGCAGGTAACCAGATACCTCCCCACCGAAGCCAGTGAAAGCACTGACATCTATTTCAGCGGAGGTAACATGCAGAAAGCAGTAAGTGTTTGGGACTGGGAAAAAATAATATTCTACTTTCCAAAGGGTTTGGGTATAGCTGCTAGCAAGGACTTTCAAAGCTACCTGCAGCCCCTTTTGAGATGGCGCAAAGCGCTGGGTATATTATCGTCTATTTTGCTTAGTGTCTGTAGCATCCCATTAACTTGAGCAGATAATTAATATACAGGAGGATAACATCAGAAGAATGTACATAAAGGACACAAGCTGAAAGGAGCCCACGAGGGCTGGATGCTCTCCAAGAAGGAACTCCTGGTGGCACAAGAACAGGCTGTGCCTGTGTGCTGGAAAAGGAGCCAGCAAGGAAGAAAACCAGCTTGGCTGTATGGCCAGATCTGGGTGGACATCAGAAAGAAGAGGAAAGTCTATGAGCTTTGGAAGAAGGGGCACATGTCTTGGGAAGACTACAGGGAGGAAGTAAGATTATGTAGAGAAAGTCAGAAAGGCTAAAGCCCAAATAGAACTTAGACTGGACAGTTCTGTTAAAGATAATAAAAAATCTTTCTACAGATACATAAATAGTAAAAGTAGGGTCAAGGAGAATCTCCAGCCGTTAATGGATGCAGGGTGACAAGATAGTGACAAGAGATGAGGACAAGGCTGAGGTACTTAACTCCTTCCTTGTCTCAGTCTTTACTAGTAAGGTAGGATGTTCCCTGGTTATTCAGCCTCATGAGCTGGCTGACAGAGAGAGCAGAGCACAGTTCCCATGGTCAGTGTGGAAACGGTTAGAGACCTGCTTGGCCAGTTATTCACAAGTCCATGGGCCGGATGGGATCCACCTGGGAGTATGGATGGAGCTGGCAGACCTGCTTGTCAAACCCCTTTCCATCATCTACCAGCAGTCCTGGCTGACTGGGGAAGTTCTGCTCGACTGGAGACTTGCAGATGTTATGCCCATTTACAAGAAGGTTTGGAAGAAGGATCCAGGCAACTACAGGCCTGTACCAGGAAAGATCATGGAGAGGGTCATCTTGGGCACCATCATGCAGCACACACATGATGGCCAGGGGATCAGGCCCAATCCCTCGCAGATGACACTAAGCTGTGAGGAAATATCGGTCTGCTTGAGCATAGGGACACTCTTCAAGGGGACCTGAACAGGCTGGACCAATGGGCTGTGAACAACAGGTTGAGGTTCAACAAGGGCAGGTGCAGAGTCCTGCACCTGGGACATAACAATCCCCCAGGCAGCGCTACAGGCTTGGGGAAGAGTGGCTGGACAGTCAGGTGGAGAAGGACCTGGGCGTGTTGGTTGACTGCCCACTGAATATGAGCCATCAGTGTGCCCAAGTGGCCAAGAAGGCCAATGGCATCCTGTCATATCAAAAACAGCACGGCCAGGCAGGTGATTGTGCCCCTATAGTTGGCACTGGTGAGGCTGCANAAATGGCCTTAAGCTGTGCCAGGGCAGGTTCAGATTAGATGTTAAGTAAAAGTTCTTCACAAAGAGTTGTTGGGATGTGGAACAGGCTGCCCAGGGAGGTGGTTGGGGCACCATCCCTGGATGTATTTAAAAGACAAACTGATGAGGTGCTCAGAGATATGGTTTAGGAGAAGACAAGGACAGCTGGACTTGATGATCTTAATGGTCTTTTCCAACCTAGTGATCCTGTGACTCTGTGAAACCCTCTCTGCTTGAGGGGACTTGGCAGTGATAGGGGAGAAAGACAAAGGAAAGAGAGAGGAAGCATGAGAAGTTGGTGAAGGCACTTGACTGAAGATCAGAACATAGGTTTTAGTCAATAGTTCGGATAATTATATAGTGATAATGCTTTTTTTTTTCGTCCCCACTCCCAAGTGGCCAACTCTAGCTGCGAACCTCAAGTTACTAAAATGAAAGGCTTGTGCAAACACTCGTTCAGACTGCAGCCAGTTTCGATCACTGTGTGGCTCACCCATCCAGGGCCACAAAGGCAAGTGTTAATGACCGGTTTGCAAAAACACAGTGTCAACTAGTGAGCACAGGTTCAGTGGGAATCGGGCTGGAGAACAACACAGACAGGGTGCGTGAAAAGCTGCCCGGGGGCACGGCCACTCTGTCCTCCATCAAAAAGAATTAAATTCTGGTAACATTTAATCCATCGAATTTACTTTGTTGGAGTCAGATTTTTTTAAACTTCAGATATTTTTAAATGTGTGTACACAGCTGAAGGAATTCTCAGCATGAAACAAAAATATTTATAAACAAAAGTCATGCTGTCACCATGTCTTAGTTCATTTTTCGCTGCAATTTTTACAAAATCTGAGAAATATTTTTTCTATTTGTAGTAAACTCAGAAGCTTTTTTTTTCCGACAGTTCAACATAGCTTCATTTTCTCTCATCCTACAGGGCTGTATTAAAACAAAATCCATCATTCCTCCACCTGCTCCAAAAGTAAAGGGGGGGGGAAACCCAAACAAACCCTCCAAAAATCCATCAATCCTCAGCCCATAGGACAGATTTCTATGATTTCTCTTCTATATGAGTGATCTCTTGATTTGGAGCTTGCAGACCCCCTCTTCCTCTAGCTAACTAATGGACCTTTTCAGTGCTAGCCTGCACAACAGACCCTCAGGGCCTGAAGCCAAGGAGAAGACCCTTTTTTTTCAGCTAAGCTCCCGCAGTCACGTAGACACGAGAGAAATAATTGCTCTGTGTGCAGAGGAAATCTCGGCAAATCAAAAGTGAAATGGATGAAGGACCGAGACAAAAAAAAAAAAAAACAAACAACAAAACAAACACCTTTACAGATGAGAATTTCACTTTTTTCTCCAACCTACAGAGTAAAATACATCACAGGAAGTTTGGTTTTACATTTATGCCTCTTTCCTCCTAAGGTTAACTATGTCCTTCGCACATGAGGCAATACCTCCACATCTCATGTATTAATTTCCTCCTTTTGCTGGCCAGACTGTCTCAAATGAACATCTATCACCGCAGGATCTGCACGCTCTTTGGTCCATCATGGGAAATGGCATTTCTGGAAGACACTGTGGCTTTCTACTATGAAAAATCGACAGCACTACATGCACTGGAATTATGGCCTTTATAAAGAAGGGAAAAAAATAACCCAGACAGGATATGAGGAACATCTGTTAGTATGAAAACCCTTAGGAGCCGCAGTCTGAGCACGAGAACCCACAATATAGAGCAGACAGAAGAGTGCAGAAGAACTGAGGTCTGAAAGGTAATATTTTTCATCGAATTGTTTCTTCTTAGATCTGAATTAAACCCAGATGATCACTTTAAGTTAATACAGCAACATTGTAGAAAAATGATTCATCCTTTAATTGCCATAATATTATCATTTACAAAAACTACATACAATTGGTAAATCAGATTTTGTGTACATCCTGAATGAGCAGATTAGTACAGAGACCATCTCCTGTAATTGCTCTCCAGCCAATTGCTTCCCATCATTTTTTTTTCATAAAAATCGTCCATACTCATGCCTCTTAATGAAGCAGGTAACTAGTTTTGCATTTCAGTAATTTGGTTCCTTCATCTAGAAAAGTTTACACATTTCAGCTCATCCAATCTTCTGCTGATTTACTTCCATGCACATCAAAATATAAATTTTACTAAACCTGTTTATTGCTGGGAGAATAGGCACTTAATATGCACATGGCATTTAGACATGAGTGAAAAATATAACACTGTTTACATACAACATCAACAAAACCCTCGTGTTTTTAACTTTAAAACTGCTGTAACACGTGATCATTACACTTGAAATCATATCTGCTGACTAAGATGGGTAAATCTCTAATAGAAATTGTCAGAATAACCAACTTTATCCACACATTTGTCTGAAAGCAGAGAAATAAATTTATTTTTCCAGTCTGCTAATTCCTTTCCAGTCTGCTTCCCACTTACCTGGACAGGCTGGAGAGCTGGGCAGTGAGGAACCAGATGAGGTTCAACGAAAGCAAGTGTAGGGTCTCACATCTGGGAAGGAACAACCACGGGTATCAATACAGGCCGGGGGATGACCTGCTGGAGAGGAGCTCTGCAGAGAAGGACCTGGGGGGTCCTGCTGGATGAAAGGTTGGCCATGAGCCAGCAATGTGCCCTGGTGGCCAAGAAGGCCAGTGGGATCCTGGGGAGCATCAAGAGGAGTGTGGACAGCAGGTCAAAGGAGATGATCCTCCACCTCTACTCTGCCCAAGTCAGGCCTCACCTGGAGTCCTGTCTCCAGTTCTGGGCTCCCTGGTACAAAACAGACAGGGATCTTCTGGAGAGAGTCCAGTGGAGGCCACAAAGATGATGAAGGGCCTGGAGCATTTCTCCTATGAAGAAAGGCTGAGTGAGCTGGGGCTGTTCAGTCTTGAGAAAAGAAGACTGAGAGGGGATCTCATCAATGTTTACAAATATTTGAAGTGTGGGAGACAAAGGGAGATGGCCAACCTCTCTCAGTGGCCTGTGGGGACAGGACAAGGGGCAATGGTCACAAGTTGGACCGCAGGAGGTTCCTAACTGGTGTGAGAAAGAACTTCTTCATGGTGAGGGTGACAGAGCACTGGAACAAGCTGCCCAGGGGGGTTGTGGAGTCTCCTCTTCTAGAGACACTCAAGACCCGTCTGGACACCTACCTGTGTGACCTGCAGGGTTGTTGGACTTGATGATCTCTCAAGATCCCTTCCAAACCCTACAATTCTCTGATTCTGTGATTTCCCAAAACTTCAAAAAATAATTCTGCACTTGGGATTCTAGAATGATTCTCTGGAAGTTTTACAGAAAATACATTTTTATTTTTGCACATTAATTTATCCCAAACAACACTATGCAGCTAGGAGACTGAAACCACTGCCATACAGCCAATTAACAGCAAAACCAATCTGCTTTGAATGTCTGGTTGTATAAGTGATTAAAGTTCACAAGGAATACAGCAGTCACATTTGTTTGTTTGTGGTTTTGTGTGTCAAATTCAGAAAAACAAACAGCGCTGCCGAAACTGTGATCTGTTCAACAGATAAATGACAAAGAAGAAACGGGGACAATCTAATAAATTATTTGTTCACTGCATATAATTCACCCTCTTCTTCCGTGTCCTCAAGCAAACACCCCATTGCTTTCAGTCCGTGGAACAGCTGTTGAACTGCCTCCTGGCTGTTTGCAGGAAGTTTGCTTGAATGAGGAGCAAGAATTAAGGCCAAATTTCAAAACAAGAGGGAAAAAATAAGTACTCTGCTCTTTAAAGACTCCTGGACTCATTTTAATAAACTACAATAAATCATTTTTTCTTTGCATGGTGAATCTTCATTTTATGAAGTGCCCCATTTACCATTATTATTAAAATAGACTTCGTGGCTTTTAATTGGTTTCCTTATCAGTCCCTGAAAAGCAGTTTTTAATAAACTGGGAATGGACTAACTCATTCTGCTAATTTCCAATCCATGTTTTGCAGACAGGAATTTAGATCTAATTTGGTTACTTTCAGCTTAGGCAGGAATAGGGGACACAGAAGAGAAGGACAACAATGCAAAACATAAAAAGAAGCTAAAAGAAATTCTTACCAAAACCACAAACTGCTTGCTAAGGGGACAAAATCATACCACCTTCTCTGGAGATATTAAAATCCACCTGGATGCTGTCCTGTGCAACCTGCTCTAGGTGATCCTGCTCTAGCAGGGGGCCTGGACTAGCTAATCTCCAGAACTCCCTTCCAACCCCTAACATTCTGTGACTGTGTTTCTTCATCCACATCTCTGGGGCATTTGGTATTGTGGTTGGCTTTATAGGAAATGCAAGATCATAAGCAGAGCTGAGGGTCTGCAGGCAGCTCCTTAGCTCTACCAAGATGCAGATGAAACCTGGCTGAGAAGGAACAGCAGAGGCAGGAGAGATGTTCGGTACAGCTCAATCCCTGCCATTTTATACCTGCCTTGCACCAGCTGTGGTGATGCCTCTGCCCTGTGATGTGCTGGAGAGGAAGCCTGTCATGGTATGTTTCCCCCATGCCCCCACCTTTGCCTGACTTTTTCCTGTAAATCTGGATTTAAGCAATAACTGTTGGTGATGGTCATGATGTCTGCATCGTCTCATGGTGATTTCTGGAAGACAACACAATAACAACACGATAGCCAAGGGCGATCTATGTTAATGCACCCACCGGGACAGAGCATCCTCTGGCACCTTCCGGTGGCATGTAAATATGAGTCATTCATCTTACTCCATGAATAGTGAGGAGCCCAAGAGCCCTTTGAGCTCTTCTGAAATGACAGCGGGCTGCATGTCAGGATCTCCCCTTGAGTAGGGACGCCTCTCAAGGTTAGTCCTCAAGGTTAAGTGAATCCTTCCTGTAACACATCCGCAACAGATCCTTGGTAAGTGAATCAGGGATAAGTGCACTAAAACTTTGTGGTCTTAGCTAAGAAGCATAAAGGGTTGATTGCATATATAATCCTTTAGACATAAACCATTGACCAAGTCTGAGATTAAGACTGGATCTAGCCACACCTAAGCTCCTCTCTGGGTTGTTTAGAAAGCAAGGGGGTCCTTTCTGAACCTCATGACTCAACAGGAGGGTCTCCCTGACAACTTTGTCTGACCCTGTTCTCTATGCACTAAATATTTGACTTTACCTTTCCATCAAACCTTAATCATTGTCACATTTATTATCAAACACCGTTATATCCTTTGTTTTATATCAATAAATATATTATTGGCTCTTTCTTAAGAGTGAAGTGCATCCTTCTTAGCTCCCCATCCGCGACAGAGCCACAACTGTTCATGCAGGCTGGGGTGCTTTCAAGGCAGGGATGGCCCTTTGCTCCTTGCAATTGTGTCACATCACATTCACCTCCTCTCCCATCCATGATCTGCCATGTCGGTGAGGAGGAAAATGCAGCTCTTTATTGGTTATCTTCCCTGGCTAGGAGGCATTTCTGGAGACCAGGATGTCTGTACTCACTACACTAGGCTGTGTTCCTTCAATCAAACACCTGCTCTCAGCATTTTTTGGGGAAAATGGTCAATAAAACCTTAAGGATCCAGGCTTTGCTAAGTCTTCGCTGATGCTATTCAAGCCTGTCAGCAGGATCCGTGTCTGCGTTCACGTTCAGGCTCTAAGCAATCAGCTGTATAATGGCCAATTCCTGCTTTGAAAGTCTCACTGATTGATGTATTATCTGTGCCCAGGCTGACAGGATTTTGTTGGGAGAGGAGGTGGCAGTGGGGAGCAGAGCTTGCTGAATGTAATTTTTAAAAGCCACTACAAGAACCAGAGCACAGCAGCAAGGTTCCAGCTCCAATGATGCAGCAAGCAGACCCTGGATAGGTCTGGTGTGTAGGACCTGCAACCCTGCAAACCTGTATCCTTCAGGTATCCCCTGTACTGGCCCAGTGTGATAAAAAAATGGCTTTTTCTACACCAGTCAGCTTTGACCTTTTCATCCATTCCAAAAAATCACATCAAAACATAACTGATTTCTAAATACACAGGAAGGGTCGCGCACTACCAGCACTTTTCCTTTGTTCCACAGGATTTTAATGTGCCTACCTGGGACTATATGGCCCTTGTTAACTGATTTTAGGGCCCTTCTTACAACAGTTAAAGTTTTAACCATTAATTTCAACTCTGTTTCAAAAGTGTGAAGCATAGGCACCAGTCTTTGCTTACCAAGGTATTAAACTAATTGACAACTTGGATATTTTGGAAATCTGTGATGCTTCTACCTATTTGAGTAGATTTTAAATAAACACATAAAAGCCGTGGTTATTATTAATGAGAAGGTTTTGAGCTCTATGCAATATAATTTATCAGATGTTACAGGGTCATGAGCATGGGTAAGGACTCTGCAAACTTCTGGGATTTTGCAGGTGTTTTTTGTTTTAAGTCATGCTTCACTTTTCATATTTGTATTTGTTTCCATCAGCTTGGAAAATGACCCTCAGTTAAGGACACGCTGCTAACTTTATTCAGAGTGTCAGCACTGGCTTCACTTTTTTTTAAGAGAGTTCAATTCTTCTGAGAATTCACCTTTCTATCCTTAAGGTGGATCCCAAAAGAGAGCTGGACGCAGAGGGAAGGCGTGTGAAAAACTTCTCTTTATTTTTTTTTTTTCTCATAAGAGACCTATATCAGATTCCTACTCCATTTCTGGCCTCTTTACATTAACTAAAGGTAGGAGGGTAACTCAACAGGGACCAAATACCTTTAGAAGGGAGTGCCTTGCACTGAGGAGTTGGGGAGATTCCCATCATATTGGTGGTTGAAGTACAGAGGGATGGACCAACCACGCGAAGTCCTGATAGTTTGAGTACTGCATCCAGCTCTGGGTCCCTCTCTACAGGAAGGACATCCAGGTCCTGGAGCAGGTCCAGAGGAGGGCAACCAGGCTGGTGAAGGGTCTGAAGAACAAACCTTATGAGGAGCAGGTGAGGGAGCTGGGGATGTTTGCTCTGAAGAAGAGGAGGCCAAGGGGAGACCTTATCACTGCCTACAATTACCTGAAAGGAGGTTGCAGAGAGGTAGGTGATGGTCTCTTCTGCCAAGTGACAGGTGATAGGACAAGGGGAAATAGCCTCAAACTGTGCCAGGGCAGGTTCGGATTAGATGTTAAGAAGAAATTCCTAAGAATTTCTTAAATTAAAATTTCTTAAAATAAAAATTCTTAAGAATTTTTAAAAGAGCTGTGGGGATATGGAAGAGGCTGCCCAAGGAGATGGTTGAGTCACGGTCCCTGGTTGTATTTAACAGATGGGTAGATGAGGTGCTCAGGGATATGGTTTAGGAGAGGACAGGTACAGTTGGAGTTGATGATCTTAATGGTCTTTTCCAAGCTAGTGATTCTGTGATTCTGTAAGTCCAGCTAGCAGAGGACAGGCAATGCACTGATGTAATATAAAAGATACTTTCGGGCTTTGTTCCAGCAGACACCAATTAATTCTCCCAGAGCAACTGAAAACTGAGACAGCACATCAGTTCCCAAATGCACTGAGGATGCTGTACTTTACCTAAGAGCTTTACCCACTCTTTCCATTCTTTCTTGTTAACAAAATATCAAAGCCAACCAAAATATCAAAAGCAGTACAACAAACAGACATTCTATCAAGAGTAGCATTGCAAATAAATGACATCAAAATGTGCACATTTGTAGGCCAACCATATACATTTGTTTCTGCTAGCTTGCTAAATGAAATAGCATAGGACAAGTCTAGCCAAATTAAATTTAATTTTTCCCTGACATGTAAAGCTGACAGAGTTTAAGACAAACAATCCCACTTGGTGACATCTGACTCTTATATTTGGAATAATACATTGAGAGGAATTTATCAGATTTCATCCTGTATTTGGTTCAGGTTTCGGGTTTTTTTTTCTTTTCTTTAAGACGTAGGTCAAAAGCAAATACTGTGGAGTCTTAGCTTTAAAAAATGAAAATGTCAAGGTCGAGAGTGAAGTCCACATCTATTGACAAAGTCTCAGAACTATAGGGCAAAAGAGAAATGTAAGAAAGAAATGTAGAAACAGCATCCTGAAACAGAACAACCAACTTCCCCCTACAACACAACTCCTAAAAAGACCTGGGGTGTCTTTGCTTTTACAGCAGAAAGCCCTGTGTTGGCTGCATGCGAATTTCATTATAATCCATTTACATTATCAGCTGAAATTGCATCACCCCTGTGGAATGCACAGCTCCGGGATTAGAAATGGCTTCAATTGTGTGTTCCCTATAGGACAGACATTCTGGTGAGTACTAATGAGAAAAATTAATTGGTGGCCTCTATCTAGTTTTCACTGGCACATATTTGATGTACCAAAGGAACAGATCACTGCTAAAGAACTGGACAGCCAAGGGATTTGGTTATCATCTCGTTCGTATTTGAGGGAATTTCCCCAAACAAGATTTTAAGATGCTGCTGAGCAGCAATGTGAAATATGCACCACATCACCCACACCACACTAAAACATCCAGCCTGACAAACTACCCACTTCCAGGATTGCTCTGCTTTAGGAAAAAGCTTGCTGTCAGCACCGTGAGAAGAGGGAAACTGGTTCATCCATATGAAGCCTGTGATTCCACCCACCACCACAAACATCCTCTCCCTAAGTCACCAACAAATGTTACTAGTGTCACAGCAGATTAATTTGAGTTTAAATGTCACAGGCGACATTTCTCACAGTGCTGCATCCCTCTGCTCACACTGATTATGTTTTTTCCTACTTGCTCTCTCTGAAAGGTGTAAGAGCACAAGCTTTATTACGGCTCCCTAGAAACTGTACTTAAAGTACCAAGGTTAATTCAAAGTTTCCAGACTTCTTTGAAAAATTATCCATGGCAGATGGAACGAGGAATTTCTAAGTGGTTGTTTCTCCCTATGAGTAATCCACTGTCTAAAGTTCTGACCTCTGCACAAATCCTCACGTTCAGCAGGTGTGTCACATGTGTGGAAGAACGTAAAACAGACTCGTTTCTATGCCGCTGTAAGTAAAGGTAAATATTAACCCCATGGCCGTACTACCGAGCTGTTGTAAGGTACTGCTTGCTCCTTAACAGACCCGACTTCTCCCTGTCACATGAGGGTCTCAACTTCAGCTGGTGTGGGTGGGTAAAGCTCAGTCCAGCCCATCTTCAAGCCAAATGACTTCGCAGGGCTCTTGCTTCCAATTCTACAAGTAGGCTTGTACCCCCTCCCAAAGCACCGCGTCGCTCATACGAACATGCCACAACTGGGCCTCAGGAGAGGGCATGTGATGTACTTCAATATGTGACTCAAGCAGAAGACTTAGAGATTAAGTTACAGCGAGCATCTGCTGGGAAATAGTGACTATGTTGCACTGTACTGGTTTCCCCTCACCTCCCAGTGATGTCCTAGGGACTGTGATCACATTTTCCAATATGGGCAGTATTTTTGGCTGATTTTGTTGTTTACCTTATGGAGATGAAGTTGTTTAGATTATGCTTTTTAATTTCCTGCACACGGTTCTTTAACTGGCCAAATTCTGTCTTCTTCCAGAATTTGAAAACATCCTTTACTTTTCAGTGTCCTTTGATATTTACCAGTGCCACACTCGTGACTCCAGTATCAAGAGAAAGAAAGGCAACACTCAGGAAACAAAGCTGCCAAACCCTAGGAATTGGAAACTGCAATTGTTCGTGTGCACATGGGCCAAAAACCCCAAAGGAAAGAAAAGATAAAAAAAGAAGAGAAAGGAACAAATTCTTAGAGCATTCAAAGCTTTTGCTTTTTTTTTTTCTTTCCTCATTCTTTTTCCCCCCAAAGAGATGTGCCACACACAAGCAAAAGCGGTAGTGAAATCCAGTTGTGGTAGCATCTTATCACGTAATAGCTATCCCATTTGAGTCCAGCTAGACCACATCAAAGCCCTTGACTGTCTCTGGTTGCTGGGCTGTCCGGAGTGCACCTTCTGCAGGCTGAACCCCATGATCTGCAGTCGCAGCCCTGCTTGCAGTGTGGATGCGCCCAGGATTTTGCAGATTCCTTCTGATTAATATCACTCAAGCACACCTCTCACTCCCAGATGTGCTGTTAAATTCTTATCTAGGCTCTCATCGCCTCATGTCTCAATTACTGCAACATCCTTTTCCTGGCTACTGACAAACTCAGTAGTGCCCTGACCGTGTATTGATCCAAAACGCTGCTGCAGAGATCATTCCCTAGCCTCATACTTGGCTTTCTTTTTGCTCATCTTCCCAGTTCCTTTTCCCTGTCATATCAAACAATCAACTGGCCTTCACTTTCAAGGACTCTTCCACCTTATTGCTCATTTTGTTCAGCATCAAAAGGTCAACTTGCACACCCAAATAGTCCACAGACCCTGCTTCCACTCATCGCTTGCCAACTTTGCAATTAGGTGCCTTTGTAATGTCTCTTGAGACTTTTCGCCACATTTGTGAGAAAGTCTCTGTAAAACTGTAATACTGCTTTGTTGCAGCCTTTCAACCTCTCTTTAGAAGTACCTTCTGGCCAAAAAAAATCTTGCCAACAGTTACGCTGCAGGTGGGTTCAAGTGCCTGGCTGTGACAGCCAGTTGTTAAGGCTGATTTTACAAGGAAGGAGACACTATAACATGAGAAAATTCCAGAAACATTACACAAAGTCTTTTCCCAAAGACCCTAGGAACAGGTTGAGGTATGCAGACCCACAACACTTAGTATCAAAACTGAGCTCTTTGTGAGGGCTTTCAAGCGGTTGCCAACTTTTCATTCTGTGACTGTGCAGCACCTACGAGCATCTCTTCCTTGTCTACGCCTGAGATCCTATCATAACAGAGCAGACAGCCTGTAACAGGTCTCTGATGAGTTGTCATACAAGAAGCTGATAGAGAAACTAATCAGCCATGGATGAGTGAAGCATAATGTCATAGATGAAAAATGGGCAGGAGACAGAAGAAGAAAAAAAAGAATAATGTTTAATTGCTAGCTTCAATTTTAGGAAAAAAAACCCAACCCTACCAGTTAACAGGCTTTTTTTGAGATTTCCTTCTGTCTTACGACATTCCACAAATACATGACAGAACAGGAAAGCATATATGGGGTGAGGACTGCAAGATAATGAAAGTTATGGATAACATACTCATCATCCGAGAGGTTTGTGATAAACCAGAGAGACCTTAACTAAAGTAACATAATAAAAAAAGAAATGGCAATGCTAGTAATTTTCAAGCAATACATACTGGAGGACACAGCGGAAGCTCCAGCACACATTGCACGGTTCAGCATTAAGTGGGTTAGCTCTCAGACCAATGAAAACAGTTCTTCCTCTCTACTCAGCCCTCATGAGGCCACGTCTGGGATGATGTGCCCAGCTTTATGCTTCTCAGGGCAAGAAAGATATTGGATAACTGTAGTGAATCCAGCGGAGAGCAATAATGACAGTAGGAACTGGAGCACCTGGTACATGAGGAGAAGTTAAAGGAGCTGGGTTAGAGCAAGGGTGAAGCCAGACTCCTCTTGGCATGTGCAGTGAAGTACAGTGAAAAGATAAAGCCAGCAATTATGAGTTGCACCAAGGGAAGATCTAGCAGGACACAGAAAATTCTCTCTGTTGAGAGAGTGATT
Organism: Heliornis fulica; assembly: GCA_013399135.1. Taxonomy (NCBI): domain Eukaryota; kingdom Metazoa; phylum Chordata; class Aves; order Gruiformes; family Heliornithidae; genus Heliornis; species Heliornis fulica. The sequence goes on along the minus strand of VXBZ01003662.1, from coordinate 664,946 downwards.
CAGCCCTGGCACAAAGGCCCAGAAAGACTGTGGCATCACCATCCTCTGAGTTTCACAAAATGTTAGGAGTTGGAAGGGACCTCAAAAGATCATCTAAAATTCATCTCACAATTCAATGGGACACAGCCCTGAGGGACCTGAACTAACTTAGGAGGCTGGCCCTGCTTTGAGTGACACATTGGACAAGAATTTCAAGAGGTCCATTCTCGTGTCAGTTATTCCATGGGTGTTAGAGCTCTTTGCATTGGTTTGGACAAGTCAATCCTGTCATCCAACCTCATCCAGAGTTAAGATGAAAGGTTAAAAAATGCTTTAGATAAATATGTCTAGACTGTCCAAATGTTATGTATCCAGTATATCCAAACATGTCTAATTCTGGGTTTTCCAGTGCAAGAGAAACATGGACTTACTGGAGTGAGTCCAGAGAAGGGCCACAAAGATGACAAAGCAAATGTAGCTTACAAGAAGAGGCTGAAAGAGCTGGGCCTGTTCAGCCTGGAGAAGAGAAGGCTCAGGGAGATCTTTCCTGTGTGGATGAATATTTGAGGCAGGTAAAGAAAATGGAGTCAGACTTCTCAGTGGCTGCCAGGAATGGGACAAGAGGCAATTAGCACAGACTGAAGCACAGGAAATTCCACCTAAACACAGGAGAACAGATTTTTAACTATGTGAGCAGTCAAACACTGGGACATGTTTCCTAGAGATATTACAGAGTCCCTATCCTTGGAGATACTGAAAACTTCTCTGGACATTCCCCTGAGCGACCTGCTTTGAGCAGGGTCATTGGATTAGATGATCTCCAGAGGTGCTTCCAGCTTCCACCCTCCTGTGAATTTGTGATTCCGTATGTTTTAAAGAATCAGACTGTGAAGACTATATGATTACAACAAATTTTGAAACAAGAATATTCAAAACCTCAAGCTTCCAGGGTTCTCAATGAACTCTAACAGGAAATCTCTTAATTTCTTTATGACTTGGTTCACCCTTTCAGTCACTTTTACAGTCAGGACAGAACTGAAGGACACAGAAATTATGTGTCAATTCTTGTGATTCTACAAAAATCCCTGCCTTTTTCCCTCTCCATAGTTGTGTGAGGTTCAGTCTTGGCAGGCAAACATCTGGGATCCAAAGAGATATCCCACCAGCAGGATCCCCAAAGATGTGGATGACATAATAACAGAGACCTTTTCATCATCCATTCACAGTCATGCAACTTTCTGCCTCTCCCATCTCTGTCACAGCAACCGCTCACATGGAAAACCGGCATTCAGAGAAGAACCTAAGCTCAAATAAATATATAGCTGCGAATTCAAGGTCAAGACAGTGTACTCAGCCATCTCTCCATCCAGTCCCAGGAAGCGCTTCATGCACCAGGAAAAAAAAAACCACAACAAAATAGCAAGATTGCACATGCCCGAGTTAGTAGATTATGATAGAAAATGCTGTCTTATCTTCTGCTTTACAGCAACACACATAACAAATTGTCTGGCAGCTATTCACACTCTCTGTAAATAACTATTCAGTAAAATCTGATGGAACTGTGCAAGTCATCAAAGCTTCTCTGGGATTTTCTCCACACAACAGCCAGGTTGGAAAATCAAGGGCAAATTGCACGCAAAGGGAAAAGGCTGGTGGGTCCTCCTAAAAGTCAGCTGAGTTTTGGTCAAGTAAAATGAGTTTGTTTGCTCGATGCTGGTGCTTCTCTACTGTTATTCCAACCCCTTAGGTGACCAGTGCGTCTGTGCTGCTGACATAGAAAGCAGCTCTGCGTCGCCTGGACCGCTGTGCGGTAGAAGAACAGGTCAGGGCTGCACGGAGGGAGGGATGTGCTGTTCCGCTCGTAAAACCTTGGCTCTGCTCCAGACCTGCAAGGGCTCCTTGCCCAATCCCTGGGAATGCGGATGCCCCAGAGACTGTGAGAGAAACCTCTGGGTTTTTTGCTGGCTTTCATACAGAGAAATCATTTGTCCCAAAGCCCAGAACCTGGGGCAATCTCTGGTGTATTGGGTTGTATTAGGGAATGGGTTAATTACAGCAATAATGCAACTGATATGGCTCAGAGAAGCGACTCGCTAATGGTGCTGATGATTTCCTTCTTTTCTTTTGTATGCTGCCTAAACAGGCGGTTGATTAGAAATCAGCAGAAATTTAGGTATTTATGCATTTAATTTTTGTTAAGTGGCCATTTACATTTTATGTCTCTGCAATTTTTTTTCTCTCTTGCATGGATCCCTTTTCTCTACCTGGAAACGAGGATAAAGGTAATCTGATACCTGCAATTTTCAGTGTTTACTGAAGCTTTTCAGATTGTGCAATAAGTATTCATATTTTCTAATTATTAAATGAAAACCTGGGAAAAGATCTCTTATGATAGCACAGAAACACAACTGGATGTCCAAAATTGTCTGTCACTTTTTAAAACAATAATAGAGTTGTTGCCTCTTTCTTAAATCACTGTTCTGCGCCGCTGACCCAAAGGTGACATCTGCTGCCTTTTCTGCCCACAAATCTCACCTTCAAGAAACAATTTTTTTGTCAAGTTTCTTCTCACTTTTCCCTTCTCATCTGCTTTTCTACGTAGCCAGAGGAAGAGGCTGAAGACAGTTCTTCCAGTTAGAGCGGTGAGAAAGTAACTGTGCCTGTAGTCGCCGCCAACAAACACAAAGCCCCTCCACTGCAGACAAAACAGGAATACACTCTCATCCTGGAAAAATTAAGCATCACCATTATGATCTCCAAGACTTCCCTGTCTGACGCAAGGACTTGGAAAGCATGTACTTGACACAGTATTTCTTGGTGGTTGAAAGGGTAAGAAGTGACAAGGAACTACAGGAGTTTAGAATTAATGTTCGTGCAGTGCAAGGGTGTGAAGAGATGCTAAGAATGAGAAAAAGAGCAATTCAGACTCTCGGGAAAGGATAACTCCCCCAACAGAACAATATATTTCTTAACCACTGACATCCATTGACCTCTTTCTTTTTAGCCTATAAATCTTGCCAACTACCCTGACCCACTGAGACCTTCGGTAGAAATACAGTAATTTAATTCAGACGTAATCCATTCTTTAATGATAGAGCATGCAGGAAAAGCTTACATGGAGCTAGTTGCCCGCACATGTAATTAGTAGATCAGAAGAATAAAACTATTAATTTCTCTCTGACCAGTTTGAGGAGATAAATGTTTATTTAATCCAAATTAAAATGTTCCCTTTTTATTTTTATTTTGTTCCTTCCTCTAGCCCAAACACTGGCATATGATTAGGGCTGGGCAAGAGGCAGCATTCATATCCCACAAAAGCCTGCTAATTAGAAGAGAGCCAAAGGGATCTGCAGTGGGGCGAAATTAGTGATTTGTGAAAGATTTTTGTGAAAAAGCTTTTGTTGAAGTCTGCAACCTGCCACTTGCCATCACATATCTCAGGTGAGTAGTGAGCACCAAAGGACAAATTAACCAATGCTCCCAGGACAGGCATTTGCTCACAGGTTATGGCCAGAAATTCCATCCTGGATTAGACAGATCTTTCCAAAATGGAAATTTCATGGCAGCTGCTATGTTTTTCCATCTCCTTTTCCTTTCTTCCAAGGAAAACATCTGTTTCTAACAAACTGAGAGGTGAATCCAGCTCCCATCTGGTCAACAAGACTGGGCAGCTGTGCATATGTCAGGTGGTAGGAGACCGTACCCCCTCACCACTTAGTGCTATATGGGGATGCAGGAGGGGACAAAGTCCTCCAAGAACCCGGTAAATACAGGTCAAAAATGATGGCAATGAGAATTTTCTCTGGCAAGAAACTCATCCCTCACACTGACCATCTCTGAAAGTCACCTCTAAACATTAAGAGATAAAACAATGCCTTTGGGAGTTACAATCTCTTCACCTCACATGAATCTTAAATTTGTTCTTCCAGGAAAAAAAAAGAAAAGACTGGGAGAAAACCCCTCCATATCCACAATTAAAGCATTATTTCAAGAATCCATGCCACACATTCCAGGGATTTTGGAACTGGCTTGAATGGCAGGGAAAGAAAGAGAGAGATGATGATGATGATTTTAAAGGCAGAACATTGTTTAAAGGAAAAAAAAAAAGCACAAAGCACACGTGAAGGCAAAAAGACTTATCCAGTCCTGAATATGGAAGGCCCCACTACAAGTGAAATGCAAAGAAATATCTTCTACCCATCTTGGGCAGCAGTTGACAGGTAAGATTTTCTATAAAAGGGATGACAACGTTGACCTTTAGAAAATTATCACCAGATAGCAGAGAAAAGCTTCCCTCTGTTTATCCTTGGGGGACTAGGAGCTGCACACAGACAGGATGCCAAAACAAGACAAAAACATTTTGGTATTTTGAGTATGCTGGGGAGCTACATGCACCCTGAGACAATCAGCTTTGAAATAAAGCTCTAGGAACAGAGAAATAACATGCTCATGAAATGTTCTGATTATTACGAACACCAGCACTCTGGGCAGAGCCCTGCCTACAGAAAGGGCTCCATTAATTCCTGTTAATGGAGTTGCCTCTCTCCAAAGGTGATTTTCAGGCAGACTGAAAAATTAAAAGGGATATTTGTCCCCTGACACCAGGAACCTTTGCTGCATGCACATACAGAAACCAGGAGAGAAGTGTCCTAAAATTACACCCTGTGGCAACCTCTTTTAACAATAGGCAGGCAGGAATATGGATTTCAGGAGATATTACATTAATTACTCGTACAGATTCTACTTTACAGATGAAATAACAATTTCCCGTTACGCTATCTGTAGCTCTAGCAATCCTCACAGCCATTTAAACACAGACTCTGAGCAATGTTAGCCAAGCATCCCACGCCAGCAGAGAATGGTGACATTCCAACTCAGATGGGAATGGCAGAGAGGACTTCTGACATGTGGCTGCCTGACTACCACAAAGAAAGAAGTTCTTAACAGCACTTACATTTACCTGGTTTAGCCCTTTTCTTTGTAGGCATCTTCTAAAGAGTAAGAACTCCCTCTTCTTTTTTTTTTTTTTCCTCCTTTGATGAGAGGCTTGTCTAAACCTGCCCTTTACAGAAGCATGGCAGAAACTAGTTGCTATGTGCACTGGTACCAATGACCCCTTGTGAAAGCAGATTATCTTCTCCTGGTTCATAAATCTACCTGTCAACCCTACCTGGAGAGCGGACAACTCATCAGTATGGATTACGGAAACCACTTGCTGCAGAAATAAAGCTACAGCAAGATAGATTAAAAAATAAAACAAAGATTCCCCTTGGGATGTGACAATTCCTTAACCCCAACCTCAGGAAAAAAATACAACCTTGAAATGGAGAAAAGTGATCTGTAGAACCAGATGCTGAGAAGAGAAACATAGAAAAATGGCAAAGGAGCTCCAGCAGCGATGCTCGATCCAATGTGGTTCAGAGCACAGGTTTGCTTTATAGCTCATATTTATCACAGCCAACAATGCTGAAACTGTACATTTCAAGGTTGCATCTATATTTCAATTAACAAATCCCTAAGGTTAGGGGATTTAAAATTCCACCATAAAATGTTGGTCAATGTGAACACAGGCCAAGGGCACTTTTTAATGTAATAACGAAATATTTTGCTTAAGACATTGGGTTCAAAATCAGATCCTCAGAAAGGACAAAAAAAAACCCCTAACAATCCACACAAGAGTGTTTTCTAACATCATCTACAAATTCAAAACTGCTTGCCCAAATGTTTGTAAGGAAAAAACAGTTTTGTTCTATGATATCACCCAGTGCCTGGCAACTGTGGTAATTCAGGTTAGAAGCAAATGTCTCTTAACATGGTTTTGGTTTTGGTTTTGTTTAATTTGTTCTAGCACAGTGAGTCCTCACATTACAGCTCACAGCACAGTTCTGCAGACCTCTAATGGCAAAAAAAAATCATCTGCTTAGCTAGAAGGGCAATGGCCAATTAAAAAGCCAACTTTTCAGGCAGGACAAGGGATTTATGAAGACAAAGGTTGGTCCAGGTATGTGATCTGGGAATGCCTTTCCACTTAAAGCAGGCAGGCAGAGAAGCTTAGCTCATACACGAGGGCTTCCAAGACACTAGGGAGACTCCAAGTTTCCCTCCTACTCAAGTTGACATTTCCCCAGCAGTACACATCCAAAGATACATAAAAATGAAATTTCTGATTATTAATTAAGTAAGAATGGTTAAATATATAGCTCCAAGACTGTACATGCTAAATCAGAACAAGTCCATTGCCTTCCATAGGCTGGTTAACTCATCTGAGACAGCATCACAGCCTGTAACGTTACAGACGATCTCAAATTTCCTGACCTTTTCAGTCAGTGTGATAACTTTAACATAAACTTAAAGGAACTGTCATTTCTCTCTCTGAAAACACTTCTCCTCAGACTGCAGGATCCTGAATCACCGGGAAAAGAAGGCAGATTTCACAACTCCCTATAAGAAAATGACACCTGAGGCCAGCCTGATGTATGTAGGGATATCTTCTATTACATCCAAAGGGAAGTATTTTATTCTGAGGGATGATAAATTACGAGTTTAGCTTAATAAAACTAAAACATTGCTTTTACCTATACTCAAAAGGCTTGTAAAAGGTTTGGTTTTTAAATAAGTAGAAGTAACATTTAGACTGTTTTCCCCATTTATGGTGTCATTGTGCATGACTTTTAAGGAGCACCCTAACTCCAACAAATTCATGCCTGGGTTAAGTCTGTTTGGTGGATATTCCTTGTTTTCCCTCGTTTTACAGAACTGGAGTACACGTGGGGTTAAACCACTTGCAGAGGAACACAGGTCAAAAAACCGACCTGAATACCACAACCAAATGCAGCTGAGCTCCACTAACCCTTGAATGACAGTATTTAATGAGTGGTGATCATGCAAAGAGCAGGGACATAAACCTCATTAGTGGAAGTCAGGGTGAGAATCAGATGTGCGTTGGCTGCTGTGGTACCATCCCAAAGCATGTTCTCTCCCCAGAGTACAGAAAAGTCAAGGTGTTCTGCTGTTTCACTGAGGAATCAGCTATCCCAAACTGCTTTCACTCATTGGGGAGCACTGGGATCGTACTGTACCCTACAGATGTATGCTGGCTGAAACACATTCAGCGATGGTAGCCGTTTGCCACTATAACAACTTAAATGCCACCTTGTAGGTTGCTTCCTTTTAAAAAAAAAGAAAATTAATTGAAACAGCTTCCTTAGTATAATTTCATCACCTTTGTTTAATCCCATTTTTAAGGAGTTGACCTTAAATTCAGATCAACCCTAAAATAAAAGGCCCCTGGCAGATATGTTTGTACTGCATTTCATACAAAAGAAGGAACATATAAGCTAGCAATGGCAAAGCAGAGCTCAACAGGACATCCTGGCTTTGAAAATTTCATCTCTAATGCATGCTGATGCTTTTATCTACAGTCAACTGTTTTTAAGTGATCCAATCTTAACAAAAGCCCTCCTCTTGCAAGCAGTCTGACAACTTCATTGGAAAAACCCGTGAATATAAAGATATCTTATGAGCAGAGGTTGGAGGATGGGGCATATATACATTACAAGCTCTATCTATAGGCACAGCAGTACACATTTGATTTATCTTAACTCCTACGCCAATACAAGCCAAGTAACATGGCCAGATAAGCGAGCACATTGACACCCACACACCAGCACATCTCAAGTCCAGAATTTCTCCCACAGGGTCCAACCCTATACAGCTTAAGGACAAGAACAGGGCATCTGGTGAATCAAGGCACACCACCACATCAGCACAGCTATCAGGAATCAGGTCCCTGTGGGAGCGTTGAGCATCCTACCTGAGATCCACACCATCAGGGATTAGGGCCAGTGAGCAACGCATTAAAGCCAGCACTGCCAGCCCTGACAGACAAACACATTACGTCCCACCTAAAAACCTTCATGGCTGCCTGAGTCCATTTAAAATAAAAGAAGTAAGAATAACAACCACTTTTTCTTTTCCAAAGGAAACCAAATAATCTCTCCAGGTCAATTCCGAACGACAGCGAACAATCTCATTTTACCCGAATGTGAGCAGCGCCTCCAGACTCCCCTACGGTTCTCTCCCCATTACTTACAGCATATAAAAAGGGCAATTTAACTGAAGGAGTTTATATTTGGGGCTTTTTTTCAGCACTGTTTCCAGAAAATAGCAGATGTTGGTTAATGATCTTTAGACGTTAGATCATAAACCACCCTCATTTCTAACGCTGCAATTGGAGTGATTATTTGTATATCATTAAGCAACATCCTCAGAGCAAGCTCAGTATATTTCCTTATTGTTTCATTTCAAAACGAAAATATCAGATAACTTTTTATTTTATATTTTTTAATTTAGAGGATATCATCGAGGATCTTACCTTCACCTCATTCCCTCTTCTCAGCAAAGCAATATATAAGCCCAGTGTCATTACAAAAGTGCAACATTTCTTCAGCTTCACAACACACGGACACAAAGCAGATGACATTTGTCTGTACTGAGACACCGGGTGAGCATTAAAACCGAATCTTATGAGTTTCCTTCTTCACAGAGTTACACAGCCCACTGGTTCCCCACCAGGGGAATGATCTATTTTCAACTCCAGAAATAGGATCAGATTGTTTATTTCCAAGTGAAGGTAGATGGTTTTATGTTAGACTAGTGTGGGTGTACCTGGGTTCACATACATTTAGTAATACAGTAATTGTATGTATTTTCAAACACATGGAATGTGTACATATCTATATATAACATATATGTATATGGAGTTTTACATGCATTTGTATATGTATATATGCATGCTCATCTCCTGCATATCCCCACCCATAATTGCTTACATATATAATAGTATGTGTTAAATAATATATTACATATATAAAGGAATATTCTATCTCGTAACATGAATTCAGGTTCAGTTTTGCCTAAATATCTACCGAAAATATTATCTAGGCCTCTGACTCACGAGAACCACACTTTAAAAAGGTACACATTGCATGATATATGCTGAGAAATGCCTAGATACGTGGCAGATAAATTAGTTTCATCTGAACACATGTAGTGTATGAAAGAAATTAATTCAATAAACATTGTGGCTCACATCCTGCAAAAGCATATGTGATTCCCAGTGAGTTCAGCTGTAATAACTAAAATTATTCATGGGAAAAAGTGTTTGCAGATCAAGGCTATATATGCGATTTGGTTGTTACATTATGCTAATTTTGGAACCACTATTTCACCATAAAATCTGACAAGGCAGAGTCATTTATGAGGCATAAATATAGAGGATTGAGTTATGGAGAGTCCTCTATATACGTAGCAACATCAATTATTAATTAACATTTAGAGACAAAGATATGTTGCCGTAGAGAAATTATTTAAGGGCATCTCTTGACAACGCTGCCCACGGGGTGGGGTCCTTTCCTTTGGTTCCATATGGGCCACCATGATATAGACACAGCACCCCAGGAACAGCCATGCCCTGGGTACAACCTAGCCATTGCAGTTATTGCAAAGGGAACACCCCTCTCTCCCCTGTCCCCATTACTGCTACTGCTACTGCTACTGTAGTGGGAACAAGGGAAACCAATTAATCACACTGACCTTACTAAAGGATGGTATTATCTCAAGCCCTGTCTGCTCCTGTAGATCAGGTAGAGAATTACCTTTCCGATGACCAGATCCTTCGCTGATGTAATTAGCAGAGCTCCGCTGGCATTAGTAGAGCCGTATAGATTTACATCCGTGAGACCCCCATCTCCTACACTCAGATCCAGACCACCAGTAACCTGGCACATCGGATGACTAAGGTAGACCACAGCTTATTCAGATGAACTAAAGAACTGGGATTAAATTTGAGCACGCTAACTAGGCTTTCTCAGCATCATCTTTTCTCCTTTGGGGTCTTAGAGGGGGTATTTCATCCCACGTACCACATCGTCATGATGGGTTCATCTCACTGAACTGTGGACACCTCCCTCTAAGCTAGTCACTCCCTTCACTGTTAACAGTGGGAAACACTTTCAGGGTGCGATGAGTCTGATTTATTTAGCATGCCTATTTAAAGCTGGGATGATTCCTGTCCTAGAAATGCCTGCTTGTCTCAGTTGACTATGCAGGGTGACTAGTTCACATGTGGGTGATGAAAGTCATCTCACCTATGTGACAGGTTCATTAGCAACAGCACTTACACTGAGCAAAATAAAACACGAGCACCAAATGTTAACTGAAAACAAATTTTGAGCAGACTAATATTAGCATAACTGAGAATGCAGATCTCAATGCAAGGCAACATTAATACTCTCCTCCTCTGTGGTTTCTGGACAGAGTTTTGGGGGTATGTTTACTGAACAGCAGAAAATTAGCTCTGTGTCCTACATTCAACAGTCTTTGCTGTAGGAAATTTTTCAAAGGACTAAAAATAAAAGTAAATTTTCTGAAAATCTTCCCTCCACAGGCAAAGTCTGTCTGACCTCTAAGTAGTCTGAGACTAGTTCCAAATGTGAAGCATAAAAATTAACACTTCTACCAATGTGTTTTTTTACTAACTGTAGTAACTCTAGAACACCAACCTATGGAAACCCCAACCTTATCTGAATCTAGACAGACAAGATACCGACTACACAATGCTTTGAGGCAGTGAGTGCCCCAGCCTTATGAAGAAGAATTTCCTTTAAATCAGCGTTAAACAAATGACTTAAGGTTACTTTGACTTTTATGTCTGAATTACAGGAAGGGAAATGAAGACATGGTGAAATAGAGGCAATTATTGTACGTAATGCTGTCCCCCCCAACCTTAAGAACCCCACTGGAGACACCAGGAAGTGATCAAGGAATCTTTGCCCCAATCTGGCTTCGTTTTGGTGAACAAAACTTTGTCCCTTGAAAGCCCTGTATTGCATTTTCCAAGCAGTTCTCCTATTTCCTTTTAGGGTTTGTGGCCACTATAGGACTAATGCATTTTCCAAGGTGGATAATAAAAAATACAAAAGGAATCAGCTCTGAAGGGGTTACAAAATCAGCGCCTTCACCAGCACTCGGCATGCATTAACATTAGAAACGTTTCTCAAGAAAGAGGTTAGGATAGACAAAGGTGATCACAGTGGAAAATACCAATGAAATGTAAGCATAAATGCCATTAATAAATCACAGACCCAGCACATAACTCCACACAGTAATTCCCAGAAAGACAGTATTAATCGATAATATATACATAACTCCTCTGAATTTGCTAATTTAGTTTTGAACAGTATGGAACCACTCCCTAATTTCAACATGCTGTCCAATGACTCTTTGTACTATGTAAAGTACACAATTTGAACATGTTGACTTCTCTAATTAGTCTATAAATACTTGACTTTTACCCACTGCTTTGGTAAGTGTGATAATTGTTGGGGAAAAGCCAAAGCATTTATGGTCAATCAGATGATGAGAAAAGGAATATGGCCCTTTCAGTGAGTAAAATGTAAGGCATTCTGTGTCAAGGCAGAAGCTATTAGCAGGATCAATATTTCTCCTAGTACCTTAATAAATCATTATATCAAAGAACAGTTGCAGGATCAAGAAAACCTCATTCTACCAATGAGAATGCTTCCAAATCAGCAAATAAAACATCATTTAAATTACAAAGACTTAATTGGTGTACAAAGGCAAATGGCAAGCATAGAATACGGCCCTCTGATGCTAGGCATGTAAGCATTTTGAGTCATTAGTGAAGGAAGAAAAGCAGAAAGACAAAGAAGCAGAGCTATGCTAAGAGCTCCACAAGCATAATTTGCAAATTGTTAAATATGCATGAACCCACCACACCGTAGCTGACTGATGAGACCATGTCTGGTGTAGATATCATAGGTGGCAGAAACAGAAGAGCACCTGGAAAACAGGATAGCCTTTGGTATCTTTACTATTGTACTGAAATGAATCCCTTTGCTATTATTTTGGCTTTTTCCTCCTCTTCTCCTTAGCTAGTTGAGAAAAGCTAAGACTTGCAAACATTAGAAGGAGGGAGAGAGGAAATATTTTACTGGCTAGTTTCAAGCAGGGGAACTTCTCACTACTTACCAAATACAGCTATCATCACATGTCACCATACAGCTCTCTTGGCGACACGACCAAGAAGAAAGCATTAAGTAGAGCTCACTGGCGTTCTGTCCCCATAAGGACTAAGGGACCACAATCATGCACACACCCTGCACAGTTGGTAAGCCTCCTAGCACACATACATGGCTGTGAGAAGAAGATAAGGCATGCCAAACTACTTCATGTTGCATTGCAAACCTGCACATTGCTACGGAACAAACTAGTGCACAGCTTGTGAGTAGCCACCAGTACAGTTTTTGGAAATACCAATTCACAGCACTTTTGATTTATAGTGTTACCTTTAATCTAATAGAGAAATGATGAAACTTAGTGGGGAAAAATGTCACTACTGTAATAAATGTGTGAGTTCCCACCAGGAGAAAAATGTAATTACTGTTGTAACCAGAATTCCGGTTTATTCTTTTGTTTGAATAATCTTGGTTTTGCTCTTTACTGAAGAGGTATTACAGAAAAGTAAATTCTTCTCAGTTGTTTAGTCACTACTTGATTCTTGTCACAGCCTTGTAAGGTTGTTCCTAATTTATACAGAGGCAACAATTGTTGACTTTGTGCAAGAAAGTCAACTGTTGAAAGAATTTCATTGTGGAAGTCTAAGTGGGTGCTCCTTGCTTCTCTAGTTCATATTTCATACACTTTTAATTCCACAGAACTGACACTTTAGAAGGTCAACTGTCACATGGCTGGAAAGCTGACATCTTAAGAAAGTAAACCATGCCTGAGGAGGGGAGGTAGCATCTCATTGTTACATGATAACATCTCCCCACTCTGAGCCAAGAGAGAGCTTACCTGCCTTTCAAAATCCTCTCAAAACAGGCAGAGTTTTAGTCATAACACAACTGACTTTCCAGGGTGCTGGCCACATGTGTTTCCACCACACATCTCAACCTTTGAGTTAAATGCATACATAAACATACTCAATGAATGTATTTATTTTCTCAAACTGTAATTTATTCCTAAAAGTAAAGTCTCTCCACAAGTCACACCTTGAATCAGTTTGTTGGCTGATCCTTCTGTTGCAGAAAACATATCAATCCTGCTTTACAGAGCATAATATGCCAACTTTAGTAGTAAGGAAACTGCTGTAGTTTATATACTTAGCTGCCTATAGGCCTCCCAAGGGTTCTTCCTCTACTCATGGGGAGATTAGGTATTCCCCCCCTCATCTCATGCCCACTAACACTTATCAACATAATATCTCCGCTAGCATCCCAGGACTATTTTAAAAGCAATTGGAAATACCTTTTTTGCTTGCATCCCGAAGTATTACTTTTTGTTTGGCATGTATCAGGTCTGCAGACTGCAAATCACACGGGGTAGGGACTACTCTTATTTGTTTATGTCCTTAGTGGCCTAAAGGCATTATTTACTTTACTCATTGAATTATCAGCAGCAGAAAGGATCATTGTGAGCCTGACCCAAACATTAGTGATCACATCCAATGGGATCACAGGGAAAAGGCTGATGGAGTCCACACACCCTTTCAATTCTATTATCATAAACTTTTTTCTGTTTTTTTCCCAGCACATTAAAAAGATGCACTAACTCTTCGAACAAATAACCAAGAGCTATTGGGACGGCAGTAAATGGAATCAACAAAGAGTTGGGATTTTCTTATTCCAGTCAGCCTGAACAATTAATTAACAGCCTCCTTGTTTGTCATTAATTTTGTTGCCATAGTAGCCTCTATAAATGGTTTCTAACAAACACAGAAGATTTATCTTTCTTACTGTAAATCGATGAGAAAACAAATTATTTCACATTCATTTTTGTTTCATTATGACAGGTAAAGCACAGTGAATCATTGCAAGAGGGTCTTCTGAGAAGGATAAGGTGTCAGTTATCTTACAAAGCAATCTCAAAAAGCAGACCCAGAGATTACAAAAGAAGTGCCACTTCCATGCAAACAAAAACTCGGACTTCTAAAGGCTTTAAAACTTACAACAATTTATAAATAATAAATACGAAGAAGTTTCTAGGTTTTGTTTTTGTGGTTTTTTTTTCTTTTTAACACTAATTAAGCATATTTTGATGGTTATAAATACTTCCATGCACTATTTTTTTTCTCCAAATTCACAGCTGCAGAGAGACCAATGAGGAAAAACATTGTGAGAACAGAGTTAAAATGAATTAGTTGAAACAGAGAAATTTTTCATCCACTTTAAATAGCTTGGATTGTAAAAAGAACAGCAGCTCACAAGGGAGAAGGGAGGAGGAGGCACATGTCTGCAAACTAAACGCAGAGTAAGTTCTGGCCATCATCATGTGCTAAGGGTTTGGACATGTTTAGAGAAGTACAGGCTGCAACCTGCAAATTGGATCAATATGTTTCTTGCCTGATAAATTCCAGGAGGGAGATAACGGGTCCATTATTGGAAAAGATTGTTGTTGCCTTTCTTCTAGAGGACAAGGTGACAGATTGATTCTCTTAAAGCAGTAACTGCTCTTTGCTTCTTCACAAAACCACGCTCCGAAAATGAGAGTAATTTCAAACCTTGTCCAATCTATAATCTGTCTCAGTTGGAGTTGGGAGCAGGGAAGAGTTAGATCATGGCAACGTAGCAAAATTACTCAGACTTCCTTGATTAAGAAGCTAGTAATAAGCTCAGGTTAGAACAAAATGTCCTAAGCACATAGGTCAGCTCTTTCCAGCAAGAAAAACAAATCAAACATGAAGGCAACGGGACCTTCACCATAATATTAGTAACGTCCTACAGCCAAACCCAAATGTCCTGGAATGTCTTCCTGTGCTATTGATACCCAAAGTATTTGACTGGGCTACAAAACATAGCACAATTAAATCTTACTGAGAGTAAATCAGGTAGTTTGGTGGTTTGTTTTTTTTTTTTTACCTCACCTCTTGAAAGTCCCAAAGGGCAGGTTTTTAGCCATTTCTCATACCGCCCAAGGAATATGACCACCAAAGTGCTGAGGAGATCATGTGACCATGAACAGAATGACATGCAAAGAACAGCATGCAAAATTCTACATTTGTAAGTAAATATGTTTCCAGTAGTTTGGAAACGTTTGGAATGTTTACGCTGTTACTTTTTTAGTTATTCAATTTCAGGCTGATGGGACAGTTTCTCTCCTGGGGCAGAGGTACATAAGCTATCAAACTATGGAGATAAAAACTGTAGAGAAAAGAGGGTGAAGGAGCAGGGATTTGCTTCTGTGATAACAGCACTGCAGTGATGGATACAGACCCCTAGATGTTGGTGAGTAGACCAGGTCCTTGCTCCTGATACATTCCCCCTTCCATCGTATCCCCTCAGCTGCCTCAGTTCAAGCATTTGGCTGGCCATGTCCAAAATCATACCACAGTCATTAAAAAAAAAAAAAATCAATTTCAAAATTGGTTCTTTTAACATGAATCATTTCTGAGATGCAATTTTGAAAGAATCTGCTGAGCCACAAAGCGAAGCCGAAGGGAGAGTAACCTCTTGTGACGAGTGTGGAAATAAGAGCTTGAAGGCAGTATGCTCTGAGATCAGATCTCTATAATGCAGTATCGAAATAATATATAAATAGAGCCTAAGAGCAAAGAGCAGGTATGAGTTTTATTCTCTCTGGCTACTTTTAAGGGAACCTCTTCCCATCCCTATTACACCTTTACTGGCAAAGCTGGGCCAGTAGTAAATTCAAACCCACTTTCAAGCCAGCATAAAAGTTGGAGAGAAGTCACAGGAGGTAATTTCATTAGTAGAAGTTTAATGAAAACCAGCAGCTGGAAGGCAAAGCAGCACACAAATCGGTGCTTATGGAGAAAAAGGAAGGCAGGCAGAGGGGCCAGCGTAAAGTCTGCCTGGGAAAAGCCGCCAGGCAGGTGTGGGCAGATCTGCCAGCTGCCATGGATGTACCTGCTCAGGGCCAGCTGCCCTTCACCTGCAGGGACCTGACCGGGAGCTGGGAAACTGAGGTGGGAGTTTTATGTGAGAGGAGGCATGAATCTCTTAAAAGAGACTTTTCCACTGCTCACAACTTGTTTCCAGGGATCTGTTGTGCTTTAAGTGTTGGGCAAAGCCTTCCACAGCACGTGTTTGAGTGGTCTAGGTGTTGACACCAGGCTGCTGGGCCCACGCTGAGCAAATTCAGGATTCTTCGGCTCGGGGTCAGAGACAACTGCAAACCACATAAATGTACTAGCAGTGCCAAGGCCAAGTTAACTGTACTGAGTCAGAGCTAATAAACACTTCCAATCATGGCAATTTATTAGCTTGTACTCAGCATCATGCTCACCGTGCTACACACAGCTTCTGGTTGGCTTGGAAAATGCTCAGGCGAGCTCCTATCTACCAGTAGAGAGCTGTGTCGGTGTAAACCCTTACCCAAATGCCTGTGGATTCTTACTAAGCACCTGAATCTGATGACATATAACCCAACCATTTCAAACTTATGGGGAAATTTTGACAAGAGGGAGCACAGAAGGAGAACAAAGAGAGTGAGGACTGGACTCTGGACCAAGGCCATAGGCTGCTGAGTAACAGCTGAGTAGTAGCCGAGGAGTGCCAGGCAATAAGCCTGGAGCATGAGCATACACCTGGAGGGCCTGAGATTGAAGATCAGAGTCTAGGTTTGATCTAGGCTCCATAGCCTTAAGGACCTCATGTATTCAGTGCTGAGACTATCAGCAGTCCAGCTAATGGTCAGCATGTGTGGTGAAACCTCTTCATAGAAGCAAACAAACTGCTGCCACAAAGAACATGCACACAGACTTGGGTTTTTTTAATTATAACTTCAAGACCTTAAAACAGTGTGTTGCATTTGGCTATCAAACACTGACTTTTTTTCCTGAAAGCCTGTCCTACAGCGCTGCAAGCAGCCTGCTGGCTGTATGGCTCCTGACAGAAACTTCACAACTCACTTGAACCTACAGAAGGAGCTATGGAGCTGGAAAAATCACAGATGCATTAATAGAGGAAGGATTGTGGTATTGACCATTATACAATCTGAATGTAAAAGTCTCTAGCACTGAGGGGCTATGCTCTTGAGGGGATTATAGAATAATCAGAGGCTCACAACAATGTCCCAGAACAAGAGGACAACCAGCTCTCTATGTATACTTCACTGGGACCAGATAGTGCATTTGTTTGATGTCAGTCATGCGCACCTGACATAAGAAACTGACAGCAAGTGCTCTACAGAACTTTGGCCAGGATTTTGGGAGATTGCTGGATAACTCTCTCTCTCTCACACACACACACACACACACACACACAAAAAGGAGGAATATTTGACTCGGTTGCAGAAGATGTTGTGTCTTTAACCCATTACTCCATCATCATCTCCTTTTCCTTCTCCCATTGTTTCTTTATTATCTCAGACAGTTAAAAGCCTGTGTGAAGAGAGAAGAATAAAATACAAGGACACTTAGGAAAGAAACATGGAACATTGTGAGTAACTACAGAAGTGTATCGGTGGCCTGCAAACATGAAAAGAACAGCATTATGAAGAAATTAAGTCTCCTCTAAGCAAATAACATGATGTCAGTCAATTTTCTGAACAGGGTGCCATATTTCAGAATCAGTCCTTTTCTGGATTTAACATACGAACTTGGCTTTCAAGATCCTTGGTCCCTCTGAAACATTTTCCTTTATTCTCTTTGATGCTGGTTCCTTGTTATTAATTAGATCAAGTCAGGCTTCCACTGAGACTGTAAGAATAGTGACATCTGTGTGTTACCTGTCAAGTGCTGCAATAATGGGTTTCAAATGCTCTTGTACACCTAGTGCCTGTGTGGAATCCCATGTTATGAAAAATGCATGCTGCCTTTCAAAGTCCCTTCTCCTGACCATGTAACATTGTAAAATACTTCGGGTGGGGATATAACAGTAGAAAACCTTCCTAAGAAATCCACGAAGTGCAATAGTAATAATATTGCTATTAGCAATAGACGGAAGAGTTGGTTTGCTACTCAGTGGTAGGAAAAGCTGTTAGAAGGATCAACTGTGATCAGAAAGTCACAGCAGTTAACACTGAAGACAAAGGAGAAGAAATTCAGGTAAATGTAGGAAAAAGTAGATTAGAGACAACTGAGATAAGTTGGTGTTTCTTTTTAATTTAGCTGGGCCTTATGAATTTCATTCTAGAATATGTAGATATCTGTCAGGGAATCTTAGAGCTGCTGGCAATTACCTTTGAGAGTTAAGGTCAGAAACAGACAACTCAACAAGCTATTTGACGGGAAATAACCGTATAGATTTAGTCTTGTTAAGAAGGATCTGAGATTATCCAGTGGATCACAAGATTTATCAAAGTAACTGTCACATATGTATGACTGTATGAATGTCAGATTAGGAATATAAAGAATATCGTTATCAACAAGACACATGAGACAATTCTTCTTAAACACTTCACTTCGGATAAACTTCAACCATAATCTTAGGTGCAGTGTTGGATGCCACGTTTTAAGGAGGATGTGACTGATTGACAGTGAGAACTCCACAAAACATACCCAAAAACGTATGAAGGAATAAGTTGTTGTTCAGTATAAGTAAGACAAGACTTGGGGGAACATAGCAAAAGACCCTGAAAATATTAAAGATGGTTGCAATGAAAGAGTGAATGATCCATTCTAGCTCATTGAAGGTAGGGCAGAAGTAACATGCGGGTTAAGAAAGGAAAACAATGCATTTTCTAATGGTAAGGAAAACTAGGCCTTGAAACGAGTCACCCTGAGGATCTCCATCAGTGGAGGACTCCAGAAATGGGTCAGCCACAGCTCAAGTGGGAAGAGTGTCAGCACAACTGACACAGCTAGAGGGGCCTAAAGCTACTTGCTAATTTTAGGGAAAAAAAAAACCCTGTGGCTACTTATCAGAACTATGTATTTTTTGAGTTCTAGGATATCTTGGGCAATAATATGCATTACCTTTTCCTTAGGTCATTTTCAGTAGTGTTCTGAAAGCTCAAAGTTTGACCCAAGACAGTCTTCCCACTTTCTACTTTCATTTTTTGCTCTTTGACCAAACTGCCTAGCCATGCTTTCCTCTTATTCTTATAAAGATTCTTGAACACAAATGTTCAGTGGTCTCTTTTGTTTGATTTGATTTGGGTTTTTTTTCAAATGTGAGATCAATGACATTAAGCAGCAACATGTTAATTCCTGAATGGTTTCTTACAGCCATTATTGGATCATTTCTTCTATGAAGTCAACCAACTTATATTAATGTTGATGTGGATTCCTTTAAGTATTGCTTTTTGTTTTTCTCTTGTGGCATCTAATAACTAGTCTCTCTATATATTATCCCCTTTCTGATGCAAAAATTGACCCTAGAAATGTGAGCCCATGTGGAGCAATAGATCTCAGGACTCTCGGTTCCAAAGTGCTGCGTGTGCTACACTTCAGACTAGAAAGCAAACTGAAAAGTTATCAAATTCAAGACTTTGCCTTCACAGAATCACAGAATCACAGAGAGTTAGGAGTTGGAAAGGTTCTCAAAAGTTCATCTAGTCCAACCCCACTGCCCGAGCAGGATCACCTAGATTAAATCACACAGGAACATGTCCAGATTGGTCTCGAATGTCTCCAGGGAAGGAGACTCCACAACCTCTCTGGGCAGCCTGTTCCAGTGATCTGTCACCCTCACAGTGAAAAGTTTTTCCTTACATTCTCATGGAACTTCCTATGCTCCAGCTTGGAACCATTGCCCCTTATCCTATCTCTGGCCACCACTGAGAAGAGCCTGGATCCATCCTCCTGACACTCATCCTTTACATATTTATAAATATTAATGGGATCACCCGTCAGTCTCCTCTTCTCCAAGCTGAAATGACCCAGCTCCCTCAGCCTGTCCTCATAAGGAAGATGTTCCACTCCCTTAATCATCTTGGTGGCCCTGCCCTGGACTCTTTCAAGGAGTTCTATGTCCTTCCTGAACTGAGAGGCCCAGAACTGGACACGATATTCCAGATGCCGTCTATCACCTGTGATAGTGATAGAAATTTGATGGGTTTGGGATTCTGAAGATGAACAAAGGTTGCTTCTGAATTTAATGGTGTCTAAGATTTTTTTACAAGGTTGGCAACAGTGCACTGAATAATCATCACAGGTGGCTTCTAATGGCTATAGCACTGCAAATATATTCATTGCAGGATCAAACCCACCATTATTCTTCTCTCATGCTCACAAAATAAACAACAAAAAATATCCTTTAATGTTTGCTATATGAACTGGTGGCCTTTACACATATTTTAGCTAAAAAGAAAGAGAGAAAGGACATAAACCTGACAACATTATGCTGGGCTTTGGTGGATCAAAGGAAAGGGGTTTTGTAACTTCATTTTATCTGGTGTTTGGCTCTATGAACATTTGAATGGTCTTTTTAGCAACAAGCTCTGAAAGTTTCACTGCTGTTCCTGGAGACTTCGACAGTAGCTGTGACAGTGGATTTCTCCTCTCAACTGGAGAAGATGTTCTAACTGCCTTTTAAAAGTGAAATCAATTCATATATTTCTGTCTATGGCAACAGACTCTCACTGGAGCTGCAGCTTATGACTTTTATCTTGTTGCGACACCTGCTTTGGTCAAGGGGATTACTGATTACTCCTCCTAGAAGATGTCAATACTGATGATGTTCAGTGGAGCAGCTGTCCTCCCTCTTCTATTATTATTATTCATGACGTGTGATTGATTCTTCTGAGGGCCTCAGTGATATAAAATTTAGCAGTTCTTTGCTGTCCTTCTTTTAAAGGGACCTGAATGGACAGTTATTGTTTCTGAAATGTGCTTCAGCCACCATGTCTGCAGCCAGGATGTGGGCAATTAAAAGGTGCAGGATGTGCCATTATCCATATGCTGAAAGCAATCAGTTGCAGACTGATTGTCTCTCCAACAATGTCATTCATTATCTAGCATCATACTGAGAAGAGTTTAGAGGTTAGAAGAGAGAGAAGACACTAGCAGTGATTCCACCTAGACAAAGCTGAGATAAGATATGGATAGGATTCATTTTAATTGAGGGTATAGCTCCATAATTCATTATCGAGCTTCCAAATTCTCAGCTTATTTTACACAATTTGTATCCATCTGAAGTCAGATTGACTATATTCAGCTTCTTAACACTGGCACTTCAGTCAAGAAATAAAAAATACAGGGAGAGATACAGGTACATGAAAGGAAGGTAGAAAAAAAGGTTTGGGAATGGGACCTATAGGATGTGCAAATGCTTGTTCTTAAAAATTGATAAACTAAATAAAGTCATTTTTCCTTCTAATATTTGATATAATGCCATAAAGAAAGTTATGTTCAACCATTCTTTACCTTCACTGTAAAGAAAAAAATGCCAAATGTCTTTCTATGGTGCAAACCATGCATAACTTGGATTTTAGAAATACCCATAAATAGCCTCTTCCGCAGATTATCTAGACATCTTCACAGATTTTTTTAGACCTCTATGATCTTGTTCATAAAGGAAATGCAGCAAATGACTTTAGGTGCCCCTAAGGTATTCTAGACTGTTGATGCCAAAGATCTCCCTTCTTTGTTGTGTAATGTCCCAGGAGTTAAGATCAGTAGAAGATCCTGGGCACTGGAATGAGACTAGTAAAGAGCCTTTCTCCTGATGGAGTCTATGGACACTTTGTGTAGTTTGTAGGAGTCTGTCAACCACTTTCCCATTCATCTGGGAAGTAGATGTGATTAAACAACATGGAGGTATTTAAGGATGCTTCTGGGATGTTCAGAGGAAGCACTTGCCTGGGTTAGTTGGTTGATTTTCCATCCACACACACTAATTTCAGTCTCTTGCAGAACTCTTGCTCTGCCCACAGCTCTTATTCACGTAAGCAAATAGTCATTTCATTTTTTTCTAATCATCACCTGCTCCTTGTCTTGCTGTGAGCAATGACAGAGCCGTATGGACACAGACCCAATGAATCGTCGTTCAGAAATGAAAACACTCATATATGTGTTTATATCAGCTTGCACATACTCTCAATGATTTGAGACAAAAGTTTTACAAACTCACAGTCTTGTTTTAATTTCTGTTACAATAAAATGCGACTGTCCCTCCATGGCAGTTTTGTGAGACTTACTTCCCCCACCCTCACGTTTCATTCTGTCACATTTCCTTAAAGCCTCTACCTTATAGATTTTCTCCAGTTACCAGGCTATTTGGCTTCCATCAGTTCAATAATTCAAATATATATGCATCAGATGTACACTGAGTGCATTTCCAGGTAGTAACATCCCCTTTCTGCATTTCTGTAGCCAGGAAATTTCCATATAAGCTATTCAAAGATGTTTTTCTGTTTGCCTCCACAGTCCTGGTTTGTGCATCAGCTCCCCCTGCTTGCTCCTCACGGACCTCCATGTGCGGTGCGTGAGCAGCCACTTCATCACCCTCACTGCTGGAGCTGAGAGCAAAGCCTGGTGACATTGAGGGTTTGGCCTCTCTGTCAGCATGGCTTTAAGGAAGGCATCTGCACCTAATACAGTGGCAGTAGGGCTCTCCAGGTCCATGTGCAGCCCTGCCTGCTCCAGTGATCAAAGGGATGGCTGTCATGTTTACATGCTCATGTGGAAAAATGCTCTCCCTAAGCTCCTCCCCTCCTTTCTCCCTCCTCTCCATGACCTCTGACAGACTGGCATTTTGCCAGTTGTGTTTTCATTACTGAAGAGGCAGCAAGGCAGAATCGGAGAATCACAGAGCATCAGGAGTTGGAAGGGACCTCGAAAGATCATCCAGTCCAAGCCCCCTGCCCGAGCAGGATCACACAGATTAAATCACACAGGAATGTGTCCAGATTGGTCTTGAATGTCTCCAGAGAAAGCATTACATAATGACATGCAGAGAAGACAAGGGAGTCACACTTGCTCCATCAACCTCACTAGGACCCAGCTCCAGCTGACCACATGTGCAAGAGGATGCAACAGTAGGACAAGGGTCCCAGTCCCAGTCCTGAGATACGGGGGCTTCCCATCCCATGAGGCAGCCCGTTGTCTTTCAGTGCTTTCAACTCTTTTCATTGCCTTTGTTTTTATCCCTGCTGCCCCTGAAACCAAGACACTTGTTTCACCGTAGGGATGCAAAGGGCAAAGTTTTGAGGAGACCCCACGAGGCATTTGGAGAGACACATCATTTAGCGACCCCAATAGAAAAATTTAATAAAGTCCAGCAATAAATGAACAAAATTCAAACAAAGCAAGGCAAGTAATAAAGATGTCAGGAAAAAGGAGGCTTCTCGGGAGAATGGATGAGGGATAACAGGCAGAAAACAAAAGAGAGATTAAGAAAACAAGAACTGTACAAGAGGAGGGGATAGTTATGAGAACAAAAAATATTACATTTGCAGCAAAAGACATGGGGTAAATGGGAGAAGGTGACCTGGATTAAAGAAATTATTTGGCAAGACCAGCATCCTGTTTTCCTTCAATATCAACAACAATTGCTACAGAGAAGTGGGGGACAGAGATAACCACACAGCTGCAGAAGCAGCTTCACACAAACCCCAAGACACATATCGGTGGGTTCAGCATTCAGTCAGGCAACTGCTGTGTAATTGCTTTAAAACTGTGTAATATAAAATAAGATATAAGACATATGAATGCCATACCTGTGATGGCATTCTTATTGTTGTAAATATCTATTTCTTGCAAAGGTTCGATGCAGTATCTCTTGGCAACACCTTGGGGCAATATTTTCCGAGGGGAATTTACACCTTCTCTCTCCCTTTCAGTGGAAATGTCTTGCCTTTTAATTGGTTTTCCTTTGCTTCTGCATCATACTGAAGATACACCACAGCCATACCTATACCATACTGTTAGTATACAAGCATCTCATATGTAAATATACTATATTAATATCATATTTATCCTCTTTTTAAACAACACAATACTAATTTGCATGCCTATCACAAAGCCATTATTCTTCAGGAATCAGACATGAGAATATGGAAACTTTTAGAAGTGTTTTAGGCAAATGACTTGCCTAAGCTTTCTCGACATAGCAGCCGTTGTGTACATTCGTATAGAATTCATTAGGACACAAGCCCAACTACACTTTGTTTCAGCAAATTTAGTAGTAGCTCTTGGAAGTCTTTGGTGAGCTGTAATTCAACCAATGCTCACAGACAGGTCTGGAAAGGAAGATCTTATAAAGCTGCTGCTGCCAGTGAAGGATTTACAACCCAAATGCCAACAAACGCAACAGGTTTTCTCCCTTTATCTTAAATGCCTTTCAATGTTTCCACTTCCTTCTCCCTTCGCCTAAGAAAAACACAAATTTTGTCCTAAGGGATATATCATCATTAAAAAAAAAAAAAAAAGAAACACTGCAGTCATAAAGCTTTAACACAAAATAGATCATTCAACTGTTGTGCAATTACTCCAAAAAGCAACTTATTTTTGAACACAGAGCTTTCACTCAACACAGGCCTGAGGCATCACGATCAGATCCGTATCTGCAGTATCTCAACCAGTCTGACCTAAGGCTTTTGCACATTATGGAAGCTGTAGCCTTGCATGAGATTTACATCAAGGTTCAAGTGGTTTCTAAAGCATTTTGGAGTTTGAGTGGCATTAAAAGCTAGTACCAAGAACAAATTAAAAGTTTGTTTGGATAACTCTCTTCCCCTATATCCACCTTTTTGTGGTTTTGGTTTTGTTTCAGGTTTAGAAGCCACTTCCCGGACAGAACTCCTACAGACTAATGGAATAGTAAGTAACTGCAAAGAGGCAACAAGGAAAGCAATAAAGCCCTAGGTGCTCTCAGGCTACGCAAGCAAACGAAACGGAGCATATTCCACACATGCACATATTTGAGAGTTATTATTTAAAGCCAGATACCATTCTCACTGACCCAGAGATTGATCCAAAAACAGGGTATGAGCACCTAGATTGAAAAGTTGATTCCCATTGTATTTTCCTGAGTACATTTCTATAAAAATGCTGTTCAGTACTACCTTTGAAAGCAGTAAGAAATCAAATTCTTCTCTTTTATATAGCGGCATAGAAAAGCATATTGAAATGCAGGGGAGTGTTTTCTACCCTCTAAATCATTGTGATCGCAGGCCACAGTGCTTATAACACTATCGTTCTGGCTGACAAGGACATAGCATTAGGTATGGGCTCCTCACCGCTCCTTGCCATGCTGACACGACAGGAGTCAAGCCATTATTATTCTGTTCTTTTTACAGTCTCTTAAATATCAACTTTTTTTTTTTTAATTTATTTTCTTAAACTTTCCATGAACCTGAGATACTTCTGACCCAAAACCCCCGGTAATTCTGCTGAGCCTTTGCAAACAGTGAGTCTCGAAACATCCGCAGCTATAACTGTGGGACAGTCGCTCACATACTAGCAACCTGTGTGGGAGCAATCGATTGCAGGGCTTTTTAGGGTAATGCAGTTTCAACACATACTGAAAGACATACTGGTGAGGTGAAAATGACTTACAGGCCCAATTTCTTTCTGCACTTCAACTCTATAAACCACAATAATTCACTTCAAAGGAAAGATGAATGGGTCACTCTACATTTATACAACATTAACAGAACAGAGCTATGTCCTAGATATTTTGCAAGAAACAAAAATATATTTTTCAAAACATTTGCTCCAGAATTAGATTTTAATTCGGTTTGCATTCATTCAGGATAAAAAAGATAAAGTGGCACCGGGGTCTTCATGCTGAAATACTCAGAAGGCAATAGAGTTCACAGACCTGTACGAAGGAAGGTAACGTCTCAGTGGCCCCATCATGGTATTTCCAAAGAAACAGTACAAATTCTCATGGCCAACCCTGCAAGAAGTGAAAAGAATAGTTAAAACTAGATGGCTTCCAAAGGATAAGCAAATAAGATCAGCTGTCTCCCTGGATACGCAATACTAAAAGTCAGTGTAGGATTGTTTTAGAGATGTTAAACATCTTAAATCACAGAAAGCAGTGATACCATAACAATTATTTAAGTAGAACAAAATCCAAGTTAGATAAAATACAAAATAGTAAGTTGTTTTTAAAGACGTGTTATTGAAAATAGTCTTAATAAAAATGCAGAGAATATGTGGGACTGGATTGTAAAGAAAAGAAAAAAGAGAGAATACTGCACCAATTTATTCCCTTTGAACTGTCTGTAATACAGACCTTAAAGTGCATTTTCAAACATATAGCATATCAAAGAAGCAGACATTTATTTCTAGCCATGGCACTTCTAGGCTTTTGGTAAATGAAACCAGAAATAGTCTAGTGGAACTGTGCTGTTTGATAAAGCATGTACTGATGGGTTCTGCCCAACATCAGTAAACAATTGGGTTTTTTCCCTTTAACCAAAGGAAAGAATTTTGGCAGTAAACAAACACCTTGTGCCTTGCATGAGTTCTTCAACAGAGTCAAAGCAAACCTGTCTTCTCACACTTCCTGCATGTGCTATTCCAAGTCAAAACACAAGTTAGATTCTCGGAGATCTATCAGTTGCTATGTTTTCGATTATGACAATCATGATACACAAGGGATGATGATACACAAGATGCTAAAGCTTTCTGCTCTAATCCCCCTGGATTCCACACCCGTTGTTGTAAGGATAATTATCTGGCTATCCCCGCAGCCAATTTTTGCAGTTTTCATATAAAAATCACCTCTTGCATAAGACATGAAATTTAAAATCATCCCCTTCACAGATATCATTGAGTCACTCCATTACCTCTGGGACAGATATAAATTATGCATTCTTTGATTCTCTTTAAAATTTTAGATGCATAAGGGGACAGAGAAGCATCTAAATGGTACTAAAAATATAAGGCATTCAAGAAAGGAACAATAACTTGTATGGTATTAACTGCTACAGTGCTCTGAAGGCTCCCTGCCTGGTCAAGAAAAACACATAAAGCACTGAAACATAACAGCAGGCTTGCATGCTAATGGCTGCTAGTGACAAGGACTCATTGAATGTCACTGCTTCACATACTGCGCACTGTTCATTTTTCTTATCTATGTGACCTCTCCTTTGAAATGACTGATGAAACTCCCGTGAATTAGCATCTCCGCTTCTGGGCATTTGCCACCAAGATGGCATTCAGAAACATCTCTACTAAAATACAAAAATAAAACAAGGAGATGGGGAGGGAATCGTAAGCTTAACCAAAAAAAAAATAAATAAAACAGTCACTATGTCTGTGAAAGGATAGTCAGTGTGCGCTGCAAGAGGACTGCTTCTCCGAAGCTTCCTTGTTATGTTCGTTTTTACCTTGATGCCCTTTAAGAGTATTGGCTTGTCACAATACACCCGTTCCCATTTCAGACTTGGCTAGCATTTTCATAATTGGTGTGAATAAAACGGAATAGCTGTTACTGGAAGGGAAAAAAAATAAAAAGGAAGAAATGTCTGTGTTCTGATGCCCTGCTGCTATGATGACCTATTTCACACTAGCATCTGTTCTCTTCTGATGAACCACTCCAGATGTAAGCTGGCAAAACAGCACTGCAAGTATGTTACCCAGACGTCCACTGAGTGCTGCAGATGTTTTTTACCATGCTTCACATTTATATGTGTGCCTGATTAATTTTTTTCTTTATTATCCCAACTACTTGGCCCACAGAATTTCCTATGAAGTTCACAGAATCTGGGATTCAATCTGCAGCCATAAAGAGCACCTCCCTTTGTGTGAACAGGTTCATTAATGTCTGGAACAACTGGCCAAAAAGAGCCTTAGTCTGAATTGCCTAAAGAAATGCAAACTTTGGTAATCTATTATGCCTTAATATTATTGCCTGAGGATTTAACACAATACTCATTTCAAATTCAAAATTACAGATGTTTGTAATATTCAGATGCATCAGTCTGGCCAAAAATATTATGCCTGTTCTCCGCCTCAAGCCCTTGACCTGAATGAGGTTAGTGACAGGGATATGAATGACTTGAGCAGAAAACAAAACACAAAAGTAGTTTTATCGTGAAGTACAATATTTCTTCTGTCACTTAACCATTTTTTTCTCCTCTCAAAATTACAGGGTAGACTGCAAATCTTCAAGGCTAGCTGCCACCATGACAGCCTAAGTGCCATTTAAAAGAATAATAATTTATGAGATGCCTTGGTAGAATATCAAAGGTCACAGAGAAGACTCCCCAGGGAGCAGAGGATGACACAGGTTACCGAGATGACTAAAGACTTGCCTACAGGAAGGGATTTTCTTAGAAGGAAGATGTTTTGTTGCAACAGCTTCATCCTACCTAACACAGTCACCTCATCCAAATTAACAGTTCACCTTTAAGTTAGGTGTAAGGCACTGCTTTATGAAATACACTTCTGGCTTTCCAGCTTGGCCACATACACATGGTCCACTGAGGAGCTGCAAGGCAGAAGGGGCTGTGGGTTCTGTGCCATGGGGCACAAGGAGATGCCCACTGACCGATTTGATCCCACCCAAGGGATCAAATTTGAAAAGTCTCAGAGTCTTTGCAAGCCAGTCCTCAAATGAATGCTACTTTTGGGGCAACTAGTACCATCTGCAGACCTCTAAGAGACCACCACAGACTGGTGTGGTTTCTCTTAGAAGCAATGTGAATAGTTGATCTATGATGAGCCTAAGACACACAGTTGACACAGTGCTCCCAGGCAGTTGTAAATTTGCACTCCAGCCATCATGCTGCACAGCAGTTTGGGCCACATGCTTTTTCTGGCCACATCTATGGAATTTCACCCCTTCTGCTGCCGCATGTATGAAAAAAAAACCAAAAACAAAAATAAAAAATCCAAACAAAGATAAGGACAAGCAAGAACAACTCTTCTTGGCACAGCTCCACGCTCTGCAGCATCATCTCTGAGCTCATAAAATACACACTGACTGGTGGGAGAAGCTGGTGCTGCAAACCTGGGGAACATCAATGTCTGGAGAACATCAGAGCGATAAAGAAAAGCTTATCCTGAAACCAGCTTGCAATACAAGACAACTCTTATCTCTTCAGAAATGTGTGGGCATAACCATCTTGAAAACTAACAGTTTCCAACTGTGCCCAATCAGTTGTGGGAACTTTCTGCAGCCAGATCAATGGCTGGCACTTGTGGAGGAGGTCTGCTCGGCTCTGAAAGATATGATGTAGAGTACGATGTAATGGGTGCCAATCAAGAACAGGTTACTGATCACTTTGAGTATAAAGGATTATGCTTAATTGCTATAGGACAACTGCTAGAGTCCATCTTCCTCATATTTGATACCCATGTCAGGCTTCCCAGGTCATAAAGAGGGACCTGAGAGCTGGGTAATCACTCAGGTAAATTTGCTCAAGGCTGCATTTGGGTACTGTCATCTATTGTCTGTATTAAAACAGAACAATTGCTGAAGAGAACTAATTCCAGGGGCATTCATAGTATTCCCTGGCTCCAGCAGGCCCTGGGCCATCACGATGGCTGAAGAAGCCTTTGCATGGCTACTCGGGTCAGAGAACATTTTTACACTCCCACCACCACCCACCAAGAACAGTGTGTCTTTAGGCAGAAAGCAAGAGGAAGGTGGGATGCACGTGAGCAAGTCTTCCTCTCTAACAGCATCTTTTATCCTGCACATCACCTGTGGGAAGAAGGGAATGGCACAGGAACGTGGCAAACACAACAAGTAACTCTGGTGATGCCCTCTCCTGAGTGACAAATCCAGCGGGAATGATCCCAGGGTGCTCTCCTGAACCTGGCCAAGAAAGGGAAGCCTTCTTGGCCTTACTCTTAGTGCTGCTTACTGCAGTGCAGCAGCAGCTCCCTGTCAGTGCCAAGCCTTTCCAGGCTCTATGTGTGGGGTTTTATACTCTCCCGTGTCGGTTTTGTGTGCTCTATCTTTCTTTATTAATTTTAAACAGAATAGGGGGGAGGGGAGGGGATGTAAATTCACCACTGGGGATATGTCAGTGTTTGTTCAACATGCTCTATATACCTTGATTAATTTTGTATTGAATGGTGAATGTGATTTCACTCTGGGGGGAAATCGAGGATAGCAAAAGTCCTTTCCCACAGCAGGGCAGCAGTGGGGAAGGGGAGGTTGTGTCTCTGTGGGTTTGTTTTGGGTGATCTCAAGGGCTTCTAAAGCTGACGAACTTGGACTTTCATGGACAGGCAGTTCCATTGCCATGACCTACTGGTCTGAAGAGGTTGGTTATCTTACTGTAGCATTTGTTATGCAAGTCTTACAGCTTACAGTACGCTTTAAAACCATCAGATGATGCCTTTTCACAGTGCAAGGACTGTATGTAAAGGGAGAAATTACAAAGCTTTCAAAATTAAGACTTATAAATAATACCTTTTTTTAACAGTACAAATGCACAAACTACACGAACTACAAACATATTGTTCTTTGACACAGGTTCAACAAGGTTTAACTCTTGGCCACAAAGTTTAACTCTTGACAGGCTGGGAAAAAAATCATAGGTTGGTGTGACCAGGTTGGCAGCCTAACATTTCCACCCCTACTAATACCTCCAAGGAGGGTGTAGAGAGGTGGGGATTGGTCTCTTCTCTCAGGTAGCAAGTGATAGGATGAGAGGAAATGGTTACACACTGCACCAGGGGAGATTTAGGTTGGACATCAGGAAGAATTTCTTTACAGAAAGGATTGTTGGGCATTGGAACAGGCTGCCCAGGGAAGTGGGATTTAAAAGGCAAGTAGATGAGGTGCTGAAGGACATGGTCTAGAGGTGGACTAGGCAGGGTAAGGCTGTGGTTGGACTCAATGATCTTAGAGGTCTCTTCCAACCCAAGTTAATCTATGATTTCCAGACCCCCAGCAAGCTGGCTTGGAGCATGCAGGGACACTTGGAGCATGCAGAGACACTAGATGCCCTGGACTGCCATTCCCTCAGGCTTGATGGACATGTTGCAGAGTTGCTCACCTGCAGATAGCTCTTTGCTTTAATTCACACAGCAAAGTTATACTCCATCATGGCACATCTCTTTGTTTCCAGACTCTTGGTTCGAGTATATCTTTATTCACTCATATTGTAACCATGGAGGGGAATGTCCATTTAGTATCCTATTTTCTTTTAGGGGAAAAAAAATCTAGAGGAGAAAAATTCAATCCTCTCTTAATTTCCAGAGGGTCCCAGATCACAACTTGTGCATACTCTGCTTTGCCAAATTCTGGTAAACAGTAAACAGTGGTGTCCTGAAGGGCCTTAAGGGCCTGGACCTTTCAGTTATGATAGCCAAAAGGAAAGGAAAATACAAATGTTGCTCATGGAACAGTTCTTCATCGTGAAATACATGTATATTTTCACCCACAATTCTGCAATACCAGTTACAGAGCCCGCTTCCATTTCTGGAAACCTCACATCATAGGTGTCTTTCCC
This sequence comes from Heliornis fulica, assembly GCA_013399135.1. Lineage (NCBI taxonomy): Eukaryota > Metazoa > Chordata > Aves > Gruiformes > Heliornithidae > Heliornis > Heliornis fulica. Next base: position 633,617 of record VXBZ01003662.1, on the reverse strand, counting down.
TCTCCTGCTGACTTTCAGAAACAAAGTTGGTAGCTCCTCTCCAGCTCCTTCAGCACCCGCAAGCTGGAAGCCAGACTTATATTTATTGCACAAGGCACGTCCCTTGGGATTCCTCTGTATGGCTGAGTGCTCCCTGTACCCTCAGTCCAGGGACCTGTTGTGGGAAAGGGCCCATGGGGCAAAGGCATCCACTAAGAGCAGCCTGGGGACAGTTTGCTGTATGGTGAAAGATGCGGATATTCACATGGGAAGTCTAACTTTCTTTTACCATTCCCCAGGCAGCTGTGACATGGAAGACACCTGACCAGCCACAAAAAGACCTGTTTTGATGCTGCAGTAGGAGTAATCCTTATAAAAAGGACTTCCAAGGGTTTATACTGCTCAACAGTGCCTTGCTGAAATTACTGCTCATAAAAAACTTGCAATAGTGAACTGAATTAATTACTTGTCTGAGCAAAACATGTTATAGACTTGAAAGCTGAATTACAGACTATCTGGGTCTCACTGCAAACATTTATAGTGTAAGTCCCTCTTTTCCTAACCTGGTGCAGCTGGCACATGAACTCCTTGTGTGACTGATGGCAGGGACAGAAAGTTTCTGCACCAAGGAGCACGGTTTCCATTCTGAGCATCAGAGAGAGCGGAACCGCTTCAAGTGAAAAATGAGCGAGGGAAACAGGAAAGGAAGAGGGTGGGGGGCTGCAGCTGGCTGTCGTGGGCTCTGTAGGTCAGCGCCTTTATACTTGCTGAATACAGCTGGGTTGTGAACAAGAGGGAGGAAAAGCGGAAGGGCAGGATATGGAAACTGGCTCACATCCATCCAAGACGTTAACATGCAACCCAAGGAAGAAGCAATAAATGCCAGGTACATGTCACAGCACACAATGGTAACGGTGCGATGAGACTTGCCAGCCTCCTCACTGTGCTGCCAGCAGCCTGGGTGTTCCCAGAGACCCGAGGCAGGGAGGCAGGGCGAAAAGAAGTCAGGCAGCCCTACCTAGCTGTGAGCACCTTGTTCATGATCCTGCTTACCGGCCCCATGCAGGGAGATAGGTGTCAGCCAGTGCTCCACGTCCTTTGTCTATTAGCTTCATCCTAGACAAACTGCAGGTCAGCAATGGCACTCTGTGCCCAGTTCCTCTCCAAGTTACCCAAAAATAGAATATGGGCTGGAGTTCTTGTTTCTGTCCTTCACTTTCCTGCAAGGCATCTTGCTCCTCTCTTTCAGTGCCACTGTTTATGAAACTCTGGAGGCAAATTTCATTCATCTCTTGCCCCTCTTCACCCTGGAGAAGAGAAAGCTCAGGGGGCTTCTCATCAGAGTATGCCAGTACTTAAAGGGCAGCTAGAAAGACAATGGAAGATCTCTCTTCACAAGGAGCCAGACAGAAAAGACAAATGACAATGGGTACAAGTTATATAAGAAATGTTTCATCTCGATATAAGAAATAAATCTTTTACACCAAGAACAATCGGCTGGAACAGCCCCCCCATAGTAGAGTCCCCACCCTTGGAGGTTTCCAGGACGCAATTGGACAGGGTGCTACATAATTTCACCTAGGCTCCCTTTCCCACAAAAGGTTGACTGGTGGTCTTTCAAGATCCCCTCATCCATCCATATGTGTCCCCCATCCTACTTCCGGGAGACTGACTTCCAGCACTTCTCATCCAGACCTCCAAATCTGCCCATGTAACTGAAACTCTCCCTTTGAAGTAAGGTTATCATAGAGTAATTTACATGGAAAGATGTGGTGTAATGAAGGGCATGGACTCCGATTGTGGTGAATCGAAGACAAGTTTAATAACAACCCAGCAATGTTTTATACCTTCTAGACGGCTGAGGCAACAGCCTGCAATCAGGTTTCAGTCCTTTTCCAAGGTTACAAGCAATTAGTTAATTCCAGAAGTGCAACCTCCTTATCTAAAGCGTTGTCTTCCCTAATGGACTACCATTACCATCACAAAGGGTCCCATCTCATAACATGCCATAACACAGCACACTGCAAGGTGAGGAGCCAGCCCCAACAAACATCCCGGCACCAAAGCCACAAAGTCCTACACATTCCATTCTGCATTTTTACTGGTCTGACTCTTGGTCCCAGCTTCTTCCCAGCAGAGCTGCGTCTCCTTCTCAGGGACTCTCTTTTGTCTCCCACAGGAAAGGACCTCTGGGGCTCATCCAGTCCAACCTGCTGCTCCAAACAGGTTGCTCAGGGGCATCTCCAGTCATGTGTATTTTTTTTCCCCTTAAATATATGTAATCAGAATTTCCTATGTTCAAAATTGTGTCTGTTACTTCTTGGCTTATCACTGTGAACGTTTGGAAAGATTCTAGCTCTGACATATATATACCCACTCATTAGGTAATTGTGGACAGCAGTGAGATCCATCAATGGCATTCTCTTCATGTGAACAATCGACTATGTCTCCACTTCTCACACATCCTCTTCTCCAGCCAACTGCGCATCTTGGCGGTCCTCTCAGGTCTTGCTTCAGTGTGGTCATGGCTTTTTTGTACTAGGGAGCCCAAAACCAGATACAGTACATCAGGTGTGGTCTCACAGAAGTGTAGAGTGGAGGGCAACAATCACTTCCTGCTCAGCTATGTCCAGCTAAAAGCAGCCATGATGCTGCAGACCAGAGAGGTAGAACAAAAGCCCTTAGAAATTTGTGTTCAAACGTGAGAAAAATATACAGATAATTGCTACAAGTGGACTAGTAGTGAAAGAGAGAGATGAGAGCTGGTCACCTGAGCCCAGACCAGGAGTGGCAAACAGGCTAAACAGAAAAGCTGAGAGAGACTACACAGAAATGAGTGGAGAAAGGTAAGGAACAACATAATATTTCAGAGCACATAAGCATGTGAATATTAGTATGAAGCAGCTACAACTGAGCTTAAATTACTGCTGATCCTAACAGGAATAAAAACAGCAGTAATTTTCCCATTACAATATAATAAGGAACTGTATCACGCAAACACAGATTTTCTTAATATTGGTGTAGCCTGATTAAATGCTGTACAGCACTAGCAAAAAGAGATCATAAAATGGCCCAAAAGTGGTTTAAACCAATTAACTGCAGAGGCATTTCTGT
>VXBZ01003662.1:619295-630470 GCA_013399135.1 Heliornis fulica | reverse complement strand
AAAAAAGGAGTGGCGGTGTGGGGTGAAGACAGTGATACATTCAATCTTTGTCAAGAGTTCACAGAATCACTTGGGTTGGAAGAGACCTCTAAGATCATCCAGTCCAACCGCAGCCTCACCCTGCCTAGTCCATCTCTAGAACGTGTCCTTCAGTACGTCATCTATTTGCCTCTTAAATACCTCCAGGGATGGTGACTCCACCACTTCCCTGGGCAGCCTGTTCCAGTGCCCAACAACCCTTTCAGCGAAGAAATTCTNTGGACACGCTCCAGCATCTCAACATCCTTCCTGTAGTGAGAGGCCCAAAACTGCACCCAGCACTCGAGGTGTGGCCTCACCAGAGCTGAGTACAGTGGGACAATCCCTTCCCTACTTCTGCTGGCCACACTGTTCCTGACACAGGCCAGGATGCTGTTGGCCCTCTTGGCCACCTGGGCACACTGCTGGCTCATGTTCAGCTGGCTGTAAGGTAACACCTCCAGGTCCTTCTCCTCCAGGCAGCTCTCCAGCCACTCTGCCCCCAGCCTGCAGTGCTGCTGGAGGTTATTGTGACCCAAGTGTAGGACCTGGCCCTTGGCCTTGCTGAACCCCACAAGGTTGGGCTCTGCCCATCGATCCAGCCTGTCCAGGTTCCTCTGCCTTCCTGCCTTCCAGCATGTGTGCCTTCTATCCAGACCAACGGTATCCTACAAGTGAAATTATTCATTCTTCTGCAAAGGTGGATCTCCAATACACAATACTGAAACCTCCATATCCCTAGAAAAGAGACCACTGGTAACAGGAGGAAAGAATTTCTAAGAGAGATCAGAACAGCAGTGCACATACTTGTGGGAGGAAAAATAGCGACGCTTCTACTACCTTTATGAGTAACTCCTTCAGCAAAAAGCTATTTTAATATTAAGACCATGAAGTCTGCCTGAAACATGGTAGCAGAGTAAGTCTACAGAAAACAACAGCCTGGAGGAGAATGCTTTTATCAGGACTCCAAATGTTAGCTCTATTAACCAAAAGCAACTTTGCATTACTGTGGTTCGTTTTACAGCAGTAACGGCAACATGTATTGAGTCCCTGCCCAGAGCTGATCATAAGGAGCAATGAAAAGCAAAACTTGGATTTCTTCTCACTTTGTTACAGGAAAAAAAAAAAGAAGGAGAGCGAAGGAGGCTCTTATGTCAGGAACAGTGCTCAAAGCATTGGAGCAGGTGGCAAAAATTTCCAATCAGTGCAATGATTTTGGAAATCTGTGCATGAAATACCAATTCTGGTTAACATGTAAGATATTATTCAAATGAGTAATTCTCACATGGATATACAGATTTACTACGGGGACAAGAATTTCAGCAAGCCCCTTCTAGATCAGAAATATCATCCACTTCTTCCATTTTCCTGGAGGCAAGGTATTAAAATGTCAGAAGTTAATGAGTTACACAAATGTATGGGGTTTTTTTTTTTCTTCATCTTTCCTTGCACACGGCTTATTCTGATTTCTTTTGATACTGGTTTCTTATAGAGATTTATTTATGATAAAGATTTGGCCTTAATCCAGAAAAAAAATTATGCAATGATGGTATCAGAGAGTCAATTTTATGCAAAGAGGGAAGTGGTCTTTTGAACTGAACTGTCTTCTCTAAAACCAAGGCCTGTGACTATAAACACTGTTGAGAAATGCTTCTAGCAGGGATAGCAGCACTTTCCATGTTTGTATTTATTTAAGATAATCTGATGGGACTGTGGCCACAAAGTGATTTTTGTGGTTAGAAGAGGTTAACGGCACTACTAAGGTTGAAAACTGCTGTCTCAGAGTATTTAGAGTAGAGCAAATGCATGATTAGGAAATACCTTCTTTTATGGATCACAGACTAGAGGAATAAGCAGTGCTTGGGAGTCAGGGTGTGGGCTGTCCAAAGATATTTTCTTACTAGATAAAACTATTGGGATGGAGATTGACTGGAGCCCTTTACTGGCCTCCACTTTGACTCCCGGTCGCTGTGGGTTGCTGTGCAGAGCCTGGAGAGGATACTAGTGTGATTCGCGAAGCCAGTGGTCTCATACAACGGGTTCTGTTTGAGATAAGAGGAGGCTTTCTGTCTATCAGCCAGAATCAGCTAGGACTACCAAGGGACTCTGTAACTCCATGCCATCACAGTAACAACCAGGGAGATGCCCTTGCTGGAAGGAAGGGCAACTCTGGAGCCCTCAGCACAAGAAGGACATGGACCACTTGAAGTGGGTCCAGAGTAGAGGTCCAGATCAGAAGGCTGAAGCACCTCTCCTACGAAGACAGGCTGAGTGAGTTGGGCTTGTTCAGCCTCAGCAGTGTAAGGCTCAGGAGACAGCTTACAGCTGCCTTCCATTACCCGGAGGAGCCTACAGGAAAGCTGGGAAAGGGCTGTTTGTAAGGGCAGAGAGTGGCAGGATGAGGGAAAATGGTTTTAAACTAGAGAAAGGGAGGTTTAGAAGTTCTAAATTAGGAAGAATTAGGAAAATGTTCTTCACTATGTGGGTGGTGAGACACTACACAGGTTGCCCAGGAGGCCCCATCCCTGGGGACACCCAAGGTCAGTCTTGATGAAGCTCTGAGCAACCTGATCTAGTTAAAGGCGGGGGTTGGACTAGATGACATTTAAAGGTCCCTTCCATTCTATGATTCTATGATTATTTTTCTGAACATTTTCCCTACCTGCATCACCAGCCTGCAGGATTCCAGTTTAGCAATCTGCTCTTTAGGAAGAAATCAGCCTGACAGAGACTTTAAGTAACCAAAAATATAATTAGGATATGTTAGATCTGGGATGTGCCTTTGCCACTTTACCAATGACTTTGGAGTCTGCAACTACTGGCAAAACGCTTTCATCAAAGAAAAACTTGAATGGAATAAAAACAAATGCACACAAAACCCCAGAAAAACACCCAACCAACTAACTAAACAAACAAAAAAACCCAACTAGCAAATATACATAGGGGGTTGTCTTCCAAGGGAGAATCTTAATGGCATCCTTCCACATCTCCACAGCTTCGTTTGTGGAAAGTTATTGCAAAACCAGTGTCCACTTATCACCAAAGATCAGTAAGAATTCTGTACTGGAATAAATTCTTAAAACACTTGTTCTTGCACAAACACTACAATTGCAAAGTGTCTGCACTCAAGCAAGTACAGTCACACAAATTAAGGTCATGTTTTGAAGAAAACAGATTCCTCTGTGCCTGTGACTTGCACATGTGCTTGTAATGTGCTCGTTGCTAAAGTATCTATGCCACAAGCTAATAATGGAAATAATAACAGAATGATAGAAAAGCTGCATGCACAGTCAGCTCTTATCCTGAAGACTGTGTAAGTACAAACAGATGTCACCTCTGGAAAAGATGGAGACAGAGTTTTCCAGTAGCCTAGTCCTAAGAGCCATACTTTCAAAGGACAGCAGCCATTTGCGCAGTTCGACTTCTGTGTTTGCAAGTAGACACACTTTAAGGATCATAAAAGCAAGAAATTAGCAAAGGAAAAAATGTCTCATAAAGCATTTCCAAAAACAGTGATGGTCTGCATGTATGACAGCATGAGATATATTTTGGACCCTAAAACTACAAGTGAGGGACTTCTCTGACATAAAAGCTTCCAGTTTTGAATATGGTCACCAGTTAGACTGAAATATTTCCATTTATTTTTCAGACTTTTGAAGATGTAAGCTGCTAGAAAAATTAAAATGGAATTTCCATTGGGGTAAAGGAGTCACAGGAACCCATTTTTAGAGTTTGAAGACAACTACTCAAGTCTCTACAAAGGTCATTTCAGGTAAAGGTTTGAAATTTAGTTTCTTTAGATATACAGGTGTATATTCAGCAGGAATCAGAATAGGAAGAAAATCTTTTTTGTTTTGGTTTTGGTCTGTTTGCCTGGAATCTGTCACCTTTAAAATCAACTTGATAAAAAGACTAGTCACCATCTGCCAACAGCACGGCAGTGTATATATAGTGCTTGAAGTGCAGAATTGGCCATGAAGTCCCTAAGGAAACCCATGTTACTCTGTTTAGGACGTTATTCTGACGATGCTTCCTACAATCTTGCAAGTGATGTCTGGGTCATCAAGCTCTGGCACAAAACAGCAGACAGCTGGGTGGGGACTACAGTGTGTGGACAGGAATCAGACTACGGACAGCACCCACGCCAGAACAGTTGTTTCTGCTCTGGAAATAAGCCTGTGATTTCTAAAACATCTGCAGGATACTCCCTCTCAAGGAAAAGAAAAAAAAATAAAAGGATAAAAGAAAACCCCACCCTATTTTATTTTAAATTTAAATCTTTAAATCTACTTGGAGTTATATTGTAAGAGGATTTACGACTAAGATGGGAAGAAAAAACAGCTCAATTAGTACTTGCAAATTTGAAGAGGATATCATAGAAACTGAAGGTCCACATGCATGTAAATTGTTCTGTACAGCACCATAGCACCTACTTTCATCAGTAAGGATATGAGGCTAGAGACAGGCTTGCAGGTTTAAACTGGTTGCTTTGTTTGTGGTGTAAATTTCCTCCAACTAGTCAGAGAGCTAGGAACCTCCTGCTTCAAATAAAACCCAAGAACATCGTAGTTAATACATACTTGGAAGGCAGCTTGCAAAACTCCTAAGAAAAATGTTTTTTTAATTTTTTTTTCCCCACTGAACAGCTCAGAGAAGCAAGTCCCTGACAAAGGCCCGTAAGGGGCCAAAGCACTGGTTATTTGTTCTCTTTTGCTCTTTACAAATGAAGCAAAATACAGTTAATACATTATGCATGTCTTCGAGCATATTTTTATTTAGCCTGGTTTGGTTTGTTGCGCCTTGGGAACTTTCACTTTGTTTTGTTGCGCCTTGGGAACTTGGATTTGATTTTGTTTTTCTGGTTAATAATAAAATTGAAATATTAGGGCAGGATATCAACCAATCTACAGCGCCTGAGATTTGTTTAAGTTTCAATGAAACAGCCTCTCAACGTCTCTTCTCCACTCCCTTATCTTATCAGTCACCAAACCACTCTCAACAAGCTGGCCTGTCACAGGAGCAGAGCGGGCCAGTTGCTATTAGTCATTTCATTTCCCGTTAAGATGATCTGTTGTTTCACCCGCAGGAATAAGATTGACTTTTCCAGTAACACACTATAGCTGCACGGTTTGGGTGGAGAAACTATTCTGTGCCTTGTACCTTTAGAATTATTGTTAAGGTAGTGTTTAAAACAGCACTTTAAACAAGCAAAAGACAATCCTCTTGTCACCAGGAATTTACTCTTATTGCACAAGTGAGAGAACACTTTCCTCCTATGGGAGGAAAAAGGGGAAGAGAGGTCAGTTGTCATGAGATTAGACAGTTAATTACAGCCACTGCATTCACATTGCAATACTACTTTTTATTTTATTTTGGGATGGGGGCACATATCTTTTGGCGTTGAGCAGCAATTTCTGTTCAGCTGGGAATGTAAGGGAAAGGTGGGGGGTAAGAACAGATTAAGCAAAGTAGGACCAAAGAGGTAGGAAGCGGGGTGGTGGTGGAATGGATTAAATGGGAAAAAAAAAGCCATGAGAAAGGAAGATGTACAAGACCAGGAATACAGGAGTGAGCAGTCACACAGTGGGACTGCAGGGTAGGCTTTCCCCCAGCAGCATTCATCTCTGTTCTGCTCCATCCCACTGGCTGGAAGGCAGCATCCACACACTGCTGCTACAATAACGTGATAGTCTTGGGATGCTCATTTCCCCCTTTCTCTTATTCCAAGGGACTATCCTCAGCCAGTGCCTAACTGTCTCAAAAGACTGTCTGGTGCAGAGAAAGAAGAGCGGTGACACGGACACCTTCCTGGAGGGTCACTTTTTTGTTGTTGCTGAAGGGTGCAGAGAAATTGTCAGCCTGCTTGTACATCTCCAGACTGCAATCTACAAATGTGCTGCCATCCTTCTTGCAGAGATGCAAGGCAGTTTGGCTCTGTTCCTGGCTCTTCAAAGACTTCAAGCCTGTAGGTCCCATACTATTCTAAAACTCTCAGTGGAGAGATGGTCCTGGTCCCCCACAAGGTGGTTCCAGGATATCATCCTCCTCTTCTTAGAGTACCAGGTCAGTGGAGTTCCTCTGTTGTGAACAACACCCAGGGGTGAAAATGATCTGCTACGGAGCGAGACATTTGCAGTCTCTCCTGATCCACTTACAACCAAGCTCTCCTCCTTACCACCAATTCTGGTTTTCTGGTGGTGATTTTTGACTTGTTTCATTTGCTACGGGTTTTTTCTCTGTGTATGCATTTATTTCTTTCCCCTGGGTCTGGCAGGACCCTGAAAAGGTGTAAATTATTTGTTGAATAGAAGGTGAGATGCAAGCTGAGGGAGAAGGGAAGGGCTTGTGTCTCACAGTTAAACCATCTACTCCTGTCAGTCCCTGTCCTCAACCTGCACTCCTCTCAACTGTGCTCAGTTGTGCACGCATACTCACAGAATCACAGAATCACAGATTCACAGAATATTAGGAGCTGGAAGAGACCTCAAGAGATGACTCACTCCAATCCCCCCTGCCCAAGCAGGATCATCTAGAGTAGATCACTTAGAAACATGTCCAGATTGGTCTTGAATCTCTCCAAAGAAGGAGACTCCACAACCACTCTGGGCAGCCTGTTCCAGTAATCCATTGCCCTCACAGTGAAAAGGTTCCTCCTTGTATTAAGATGGAACTTCCTATGTTCCAGTTTGGACCCATTTCCCTTTGTTCTGTCACTGGCCATCACTGAGAAGAGCCTGGATCCATGCTCCTGACACTCACCCTTTACATATTTATAAGTGTTAATGAGGTCACCCCTCAGTCTCCTCCAAGCTGAAGAGACCCAGCTACCTCAGCCTGTCCTCATAAGGCTCTTATCTTGCTCTTACTCTCACCGTGAGCATCCCCAAGACACAGCTGGGAATCACACTCTGGTACGTCTGAACTGAGTGGGGGCTTTCCTTGCTCACAGCCTGGGGGATGAGCTGCAAAGGGCTGAAAAGTTGGTAGGGACATCCTTGGTGGCAATTTCCATTGGCATCTTGGTATCCCTCCTCTGAAAAGCTTCCCAAGGTACCTCGTACAGTCTCTACAAGATCCATAGACAATTTATGAGACAATTGCTAAAGATGGACTGAAATGCAAGTCTTTGAGCTGCCTTTTTGGTGATGCCACTTGTTCTTGGGACTGATAATTCTCAGCTGCATGGATCACAAATGGTGACAGCTGAGACCAGGCTGGTACACCCAGGCCCAAATGGCAGCTGGCAGAATTGCTCAGGTTAACTCCAGGCTGTCCATCACAGTGTGGGTCTCCAAGGATCTGTCAGGCAGGAAAAAGCAACCAGAAAAAGAAAAAAAAATGTATTGGAAGCCCCTGGTAGAGGACCCTGAAAAAAGTTCCTTTATTCCTTAACCTTGTCACTGACATGCGTTTTTTTTGTGACTGCGAGGTATATAAGCCATATGACCAACAGCTCTGAAGTTGGTAGTGTGGACAGACATCAGCTGTCTGCCCTCTGAAAGGGCCACCAGAGGCCAGTATCAGGGCTTGGCTGGCAACCTTGGAAAGCAGCAACTCTGCAAACTATTGCTGCTTCAGGGGACAACATTGCTAAAAGCTGGGCTGTCAACTGATTCTGTGCTTTGTGACGCTGGCTGCAAAACAAAAAAATCTCAGGATGTTTTTCTGCCATTCCTCTTGCACTAGAGACAGAGGTTATTAATTAAATTTAAATGGTGTGGTCATTATTAGACTACTCAACTAGCCCAAAACCTACATCCACACTTCAGTAAGTGAGAGCTTCTCACCTTCCACAGCTTCCCCTTTAGCTTAAAAGAAGTCCTGCAGGCAAACAGCCAGTCTTTTTCTCTTTCCTTTCCTGCTGAATCCACCATCTGGATGGGCTCCCTCTCCCCTTTGCTACCAGCTGAGATTTATTCTCCCCTGTCTTGCTGTACAGGCTTTGGGAAGTCCTTCCCCAGCTAAAGAGATATACCAAGCACCTCAGTAGTGTCCTGTACATCCATTGCTACCTCTCTTTCTGCCACTTCCCAAGCTGCTATGCTTGGGATGGACAACCCAATTAACTGTTCTAGCTCTGCTGTTCTTCCAGTTACTTGCTCCCTTATACCTCAACATGAAGTCTCTTGCCTTCGTGGAATAAAATCCAATTCAACCTTTCCAGGCTATGCTATCAGGGGAAAAGAAAGCCCTGCTAAAATGTGATATTCTCTAAACCACTATTGTTTATTACACTTCATCAGCTTTAACTTCATACACTTGGTACTTCTCAGCATCCTCTTTTCAAGAAAGTAACACAGCCATCACAGGCTTATGCTAATAAAGCACATGTAATATCCTCTTTCTCCCTGGTTTCTTTCTCTCTGGGGTCCATATATTGGAAAAGGAATTCTCTAAGTGGTGTTTACAAAAGCTTCCAACTATTTCCGTTTGCTTTCCTTTATCACTGTGCTGAGGTCGCACCCAGCTGATACAGAGGTTCAGCTTTTCCAGCTGGGAATCAGACCAAGACACAGTAGTAGAAACAGAAGTCAGATCCCACCGGCAAGACACAGATTTTCAAAGCTGTTGTGAGTATGAACTCATTTAAAAATCATTTAAGAACCATTTAAATTAATTACAAAAAAGAGTAAGAAACCTTACCTTACTAACAGCTTTAGGGTCTGTACTATATCTCATTTCTCAGCCTGGATCCCAGATGGTCAGAGCTTCAAATTGCTATTTGAGTTTTAATTATTCTTGTTATTATATTCAAGATATGTCTGGAGACAAATTATGAAGCTCCTTATGAGTGGCCAGGAAGTAGGCACATATAAAGACCATCAAAAGGCCTTGTCATACCTTGTGTTGTGGCAAGACAGGTCACCAAAGTGTCCCATGCAGATCTGCCACAATTAGAAAAGCTGCAGGCAAACACACCATCCAAAAAGCCTTTGCCCAGCTAGTATCTGTGCATCGTGCTCACTAACAGACAGGCTTCTGTGTTTCTCAGATCTGTGTTTTCAAATACTTGTGGAAGTTCTACAGCTGTCCAGTTATGGTCTTGGCTGAAGTTGATGATCAAGCTAATTAGATGTGCTGTATCTACTTTACCTCTCCCATATAGGTTGAGCTAGGTACAGAAAGATTGCCCTGAAAGATGGCACATGGGATGAAACACTAGCTCCTGGCTTTTCTCCGTTCCCTGATCTTCATCCCACAAAGCCACAGCATCACTGAGACCATTCATGCACCAGGCTGGGCATCCTGACTCGTTCCAGGATGCATCAGGGACAGCAAAATCAGCCATCCCTGAGGAGAGAAGCAACAGCTTGAATCTTCAGGCTCAGGCAGGGTCAAACAAAGCAGCAGACAGGCACCCGCATCGAAATCCGTTTTGGCTGGTACATCAGAGGTACGTCAGTTGCCTCTGCCATATTATTAATTCATGCCCTCTCCACGCATCATTGCCTGACTTAGAGTCGCATAGAACCTAAATATATATTAAAAACACTATCACTGCATAAACAGCTCATTAAAATGGATTTAAAATGGGGTCTATGAAACTAAAATAAACAAATCTAAACCCAGGGTAGAATGCCCTTAAAATTAGAGATTTATGCTTGACTGGAGAAAACAAATGAGAGACAGTTCTCTCATTTCAGCCCTACAGATGTGTCTACCCAACTGTATATCCTGTAACAACTTAAAAGGCAGATCCAAAGTGATTCCTCTGCAAGCAAACACTAATCTCCTTACCTTCATAAACAACTAGAAATAAATGGAAATTCAATATTTGCTAGTTTAGCTAGATTATTCCAAACAGATTCTATTTTCTCTAATTCCACAAAATAGATCCCTTTAAGGATATGCTTATGCTCTCAGCAGTTGTCCTGTGCTTCATCTGAGCTGCAAAATATGACACAGAGACAGCTCCACTCTCTAAAAAAGACCAGTTTGATACTTTGCTGTGGGACCATGACCATGATAAGAAAACCTGCTTTTAGGAAACTGATTTTTGTAACTCTGCGGGCACATATATTACCAAAATGAACCCTCTGAGACTGTGTTTCAGCTTTAATGCAACTAAAGTGACTTGGATTTTACAGCAGTATTCATCCCAAATCTCAGAATCAAAGACTGGTCTGGGTTGGAAGTGACCCCAAGTATCATTGAGTTCCAACACCCCTGCCATAGGCAGGGCCACCAACCTCCAGGCCTGCATCTAGACAAGGTTGCCCAAGGCCCCATCCAACCTGGTCTTGGACACTTTCAGAGCTAGGGCAAAAAAAATGCCCAGATGTAGAAGCATTTTGAAATGTTCGGGATACCATAAGAAGCAAGAAATGAACCTGTTCTTCTGCCCACAAGGAATGCAAATACAGGGTTTGATTTGCTGATGGCATTTTAAAAAGAATATATTTGCAACTGGACTTAAAGATCCCAATTAACAGATAAGCAACCCAGCCAAAATAAAGATAGAGCATTTAATACAGCAAATTCAATATCACATTTAGTGCTTTGGAAATCTTCCCTGCTATCTGACAGCCAGGGTCAACATCTGCCTATTAATCTTCCTAGAACAATAAATACATCAGTTCTAGTCATCATATTATATTATTATGGGACTAGCTATCAAAAGGTATGTGGCAAAAATAAAAACTCAGAGTATTTACTGCTTAGTATGCTTGAGATCCAGCATTTTCCAGCTTAATGCATTATTACTGGGAACATTAGTTTCCACATCTAATTTCCAAGGGACATGAAATGTTTAAACCCAAGTGGAAGAGAAAATGAACTAGTCCAAGCCATGGGATTTTGAACAGCAGTTTTATGTAACAGTTTTTCCATTCTAATCCATGATATGTGATGCACAACATCCACGATTCTGAAACAAAGTCCGGCTTTTCCTTTACTCTCTCTTACTTATTATCCTGTTTTGGAAAGGATGCATCACAAAAAAAAAATCTCTACAGCATTTCAAGAAATAAAGCATCTCCAGATATTTTAGTATTACCACTCTAAGAGCCAAATTTCACAGCATCTATGTTACAAGAAATTTGATTCTTCTTTTTTAAAAAAACCTTTGTTTCTGCTGTGACCCTGACCAAACCAAAGTCCTTCCTGTTCAGGGGTGAGAGAGGAGAGGAGAGGGGAGGCGGTGGCAGGAGAGAGGAG
>VXBZ01003662.1:586534-609811 GCA_013399135.1 Heliornis fulica | reverse complement strand
AAGGGAAGGGAAGGGAAGGGAAGGGAAGGGAAGGGAAGGGAAGGGAAGGGAAGGGAAGGGAAGGGAAATTTGAGGCCTTTTACTTGTCTCTTAGCTGGCTTGGATTATTTTCTGAGTATAATGAAATCCATTATAACATCTAGACATGAAAATGTCTACATCAAAGTTTCATCAAAATATCTGTAAACTGCAGGCCTCTGTTATCTATAGAATGGATCAAATTCTACTCACCACAAGATAATTTCAAAAAGATTTTCCAGGAGGATGCTCTCAGACTCCACAAAACACAGATTGCCTGCGCTACTCACATTTCAAATTTCCTAGTCTAAACACTATCGATAAAAACAAATATATATACACAAATACATATATTTTCTTTGGTAAGAAAGAATTGCAGTGGCCCAGCTCTTTTGAATGACAGGGTATTTCCTGGCAAAAATCTGATTATTCTAACTCCCTCCACCAAAATGCTGCCCTCACTGAAAGGAGTAACTGCACATTTGGGAAATAATACACGAAGAAAGTCAACCACACCACTGGCAAGAGGTGAGTTTTGCGCTCTCCTCTTCCACCAACACACCAATGGGTTTCTTTTCCTTTATTACCTTATGCTGGCTGACATTTTTGTGGGGTTTGTGACCATTTGTGCAGACCACTAAGATTACAGAATAGCACAGACATGTCCAGCAAAGTGGCATTTGCCTGCCAAAAGAGAACATCCTCTGTTCTCAGTTAGAGTTAGGAGAACACATTTGTGCTTAGATGGAAAAACGTACTAATAGATTCCCTGTTTCTTCCCCTCTGCGGGCTAATGTACTCCAGAAAACAGATTTATTTTTTCGAAAAGAGTAAGAATATATCTGGAAGAGCTTCTTGGTAAACTACTGGCTACACACAGATAATACCATCCTGGGGACAATTTTCTCCTGCTACTTTTAATGTGAAGTAGCATCTTAAAATTATTTTGTCAGACAGCTCTCCCACACAGGAAGGGCTTGAATTCTGATGGCCCCGGAGTAACAGTAACATTGCCTTTGCTTTAGACTCTGCTCTGCCGGATACTAAATATCCTTGACTCTCTTTATTTAAAAGTGCACCTTTCCTGGTGAGATTTCACTCTAAAAACAATCCCTTTAGGAATGAAAAGGAGCCAGTTGGAATATAGAAATAATAATAGTAATTATGTTAATAGTAATTCTAATAATGAGTAGTTTATTGAGCTTGCCAGAATTTTAGCTTACAAAAGATCATGTCCCATATCTCAAATACCACAGTAGCTGCGTTTCAGCCCAGAAGCCCTCAGGCAGTTGGACTAGATGATCATTGTAGGTTCCTCCCAACAGTACTCTTCAAGTCTAGTACATGAGCAACCATCATTATCGGTGCTCCCATTTAAAAGATGGGAAAACCAGAACACAGTCCAATACCATCACTGCACGGTGGAAAGTCAGAGGATGAGATAGTGGTAAAGAAAGCAAAAAACATGCAGACATTTAAACTCTGGGCTTTAGATGGTAGGCCAGTGGGCCTCCATACCAAAACACAGTAGTTCAAATGTTTTGAGCAGGAGTGCAGAAGGAGGGTCTCAGTCATGATCTGTATTAGAAGGCAGAATAAAAGCAAGAGCAGTGTCAGAATTAATGGTGCAAAACTGCTCTACAGAAAACACAGTTTATCCAAACAAAAACTAGCAGGCAGGAATCTCTGGATACACTGGGTTGGCCTCATCAGATAAAATATCATTATGCACATCAAACCTGTGCAGTTCAAGCTGCGTTCATACTCATCAGACAGAAACTGGCATATGTGACCAGCAGGAGTAGGGAAGGGATTGTCTCATTGTACTCAGCTCTGGTGAGGCCACATCTCGAGTGCTGGGTGCAGTTTTGGGCCCCTCACTACAGGAAGGATGTTGAGGCGCTGGAGCGTGTCCAGAGAAGGGTGATGAAGCTGGTGAAGGGTTTGGAGCACAAGTCCTACGAGGAGCGGCTGAGGGAGCTGGGGCTTGTTAGTCTGGAGAGAAGGAGGCTGAGGGGAGACCTTATCACTCTCTACAAGTACCTGCAAGGAGGGTGTAGAGAGGTGGGGGTTGGTCTCTTCTCTCAGGTGACAAGCAATAGGATGAGAGATAATGGCTTCAAATTGCACCAGGGGAGATTTAGGTTGGACATCAGGAAAAAGGTGAACAGATGAGGTGCTGAAGGACATGCTCTAGAGGTGGACTAGGCAGGGTGAGGCTGTAGTTGGACTTGATGATCTTAAAGGTCTCTTCCAACCCAAGTGATTCCATGATTCTATGTTGGTATTATGTATTTGGTCAACTGCATGTGTTTATTCCTTCCAGGGTGGGAAATTTTCCTCCTAAACCAACTGCATCTCCTTCACAAGTAGATGCCTACAGTCCTTCAGTGGGTAGCCAATATGGACCAGGTAGAAAGTAGATGAAGGCGCAAACCCCAAGTATCAGCTGGGGTACACAACATCTCTCATTTGAAGGCCAGTGTTGCTGTTTTGCAAATAACAATTACTCTATCAACTGATGGACAGTAGGCATTGCCAATACTTTTTTCGCACACATTCAAATATGCTAATGCAGCTAACATGGCATGTTGCCTCCTTTAGCTTTTTTAACTGTTTTTCTACTTTTCTAGTTTTGTATGCTCCCACTGTACAATACATAAGGAACCCTTATTCAGTGAGGAGAAGGCACAGGAGACTGATGAGCCTCCATTAAAATGGAAAACACGAGCTCAGAATACTTCATGTTAAGCATAGAGAGAAATTTGTTTTCTGATGAGAAATAAAACAGACCCTTGAACTTAAAAGTCAATGGCTGGGGAGAAAAAAAAAAGGCTGAACTTATGATTTATAATAGTAAAGTGAAGTTATTCAGGAGTCAATAATTTTTCAAAAGGATTAACAGAGCATATGCAGCATTACCCATAATGAGATAGGATGACTATGGGAAGCTCAATTTGCATGTTATTTAGACTCAACAGGTAGTTACACTGTTGATATCTAAAGTGCTGTTGTTGTGACACTAAAGGTAGAGGTCCTGTACACTGTCTGAAAATTAGTATGGTTCAAAGAAAATAGTAAAAATGACAACCCTTACAATATCTAGAGGGGTTTAAACTATTCAAGAAGGATGGTCCTTTAGACAACCAAATCTCCTTTCTATCATCAGGTCACGGGGGCTGGCTAAAAAAGGCATCAAGGTAACTTTTTTAATTCAGACCTATCTACCTCTACAATTCAACCAGGAACTTAAAGCCAAATGGAAAACAGAAGGTAAGCACGAAAGCTGAAGTAATTTATCACTGCTATCTTTTCAACAGATAGGCATTTCTTTGTTTGAACAAATACACATTACAGTCTATGAAAAAAAATGTTTTCTACAGCACAGTTTCCACAGGGCTCCTACATAATGAAATTTCAGAAAACATTCAGTATAAAAGTTTTGGTGCACAAAGAAGATTATTAATTTTCTTTCCACATGACAAATAGATAAATACCTCTGTGCAAAACACAATTTTAAGTACCATACACTACTGAGGTACATATTTTTCAATGCATCAGAAAGCAGGAAGAGCTGTACTTAAATTATTAATTTCTCAGCATAAAAAGTTTAAAAAAAAACCCCAAACAATTCAATTGAAAACTGGTTCAGTTGATAAATAATAATGGCAATTGTTTTCCCTAGACTGTCACTTAAAAACCCAATGTTGACTATGAAACAACCTGATTTCTTTCCATCTCCTGCAGCATTACTAGTCATAACGATTCCTCACATGCTCCTACTGCAACATCAGCATCTTGTATTTGTGCTGTCAGCAGCAGCTGTATTGCCAATCTCCATTTTCTTTTTGGTCTTTTTTGGTGCTTAATCACAGAATCACATAACTTTAGGAGTTGGAAGGGACCTCGAAAGATCATCTAGTCCAATTCCCCTGCCCGAGCAGGATCACCTAGATTAGATCACACAGGAATGTGTCCAGATTGGTCTTGAATGTCTCCAGAGAAGGAGACTCCACAACCTCTCTGGGCAGCCTGTTCCAGTGCTCCACCACCCTCACAGGGAAAAAGTTTTTCCTTATAGTCAGACGGAACTTCCCATGCTCTATCTTGGACCTGTTGCCCCTTGCTCCATCACTGGCCATCACTGAGAAGGGCCTGGCTCCATCCTCCTGACACTCACTCTTTACATATTTATAAACATTAATGAGATCACCCCTCAGTCTCCTCTCCTGAGACCCAGCTCCCTCAGCCTGTCCTCATAAGGAATGTGTTCCACTCCCATCTCCATCCTGGTTGCCCTGCACTGGACTCTCTCAAGGAGTTGTATGACCTTCTGGAACTGAGGGGTCCAGAACTGGACACAATATTCCAGGTGTGGTCTCACCAGGGCACAGTAGAGGGGGAGAAGGACCTCTCTTGACCTGCTAACACCCCCCCACCCCCCTTCTAATACACCCCAGGATGCCATTGGCCTTCTTGGAGATAAGGCCATATTTCTGGCTCATGGTCATTCTGCTGATCATCTAATCCAACAGCCCTGCCAGAGCTGGATCACCTGGAGTAGGTCATCGATCAGGATTTAGCGTATGGTTCTTTGGATTGTACATGCCCCATTCTTACTTCTTTAGCTCAGCAAGGTAAACAAGAATAAAGATCTATATAGTTTCTTATCCTCCCACAATGCATATGAGGGAAATTACAAGTGACATGCAAAATCCAGCTACCATAAATAGCAAGTAGAAAAGGTGTTTGTATTTGTACCTATCAGATAAAATGTATGAGATTCTAATATATATTAAGGTATTCCAGACTGGAATCTGGAAGCATTAGTATTATGCATTAGAGGAAATAAAAGATTATGTGGGTTTTCTCTTTTTATTCTATATGATTAATTAAAGGGAGCCAGGTATCTACTGTGTTTTCACAATAGTGTCAGATGGGAATGGTGATACACTGATCCAACAGTCTATCAAAAAGGAGAAGAAAAAAAAAAAGCTTTAAGTAGAACTAGAGTTTATAGGAGATCAAACCCACTATTTGTACCAAATGTTTACATGAACAGAACAAATTTGCTGAAAGATAGAAAAGATGTTGCCTGATCAAACCTTTGCCTGCCATAGCTAGTGGCTACTGGAAGGGAAGGAGATGAGTCCTCTTAAGAACAAAGGTAAACACAAACAACAAGGAAAACGAACTGCAAGGTTGTCTGTAGACTGGCTACCAGGGAGGAAGAAAAGTCAACAGAAAGGATCCTAGAGGTTCTTCACCGGGTTATTGAATCTTCCAAGAACTTACAAAACAGCAAAGAAAATGCCTCTGGAGAATGGATGTATTTTACAATGGGGAGGAAATCCTGGGAGAGACGGGAGCTAAATGTGGAATTCAGATATAAATGAAGCTAAATAGGTAAAGGAGAAACTACAGAAATGCAGTGTCTCCACCATTTTATTTCTATGTTCAGAAAGCAACATAAAAAGTCACGCTGCTTTAAAAATGTCAGTCTAGTCCAGGCAAGCTGGTCTCCTACAGCATTTGCACACTGGGCTAACTTCCCTTTGCCCTGGCCCTCCAAAACCACTTCATGCTGGTGTTCATTCAATCTTTTGGATAGAAGAGTGTCACTGAAGAACATCATTCTTCTCCCAGTCCTTTTAAGAGTTCTTGCTAGAGAACACCTTTACTGCATGCCTAAACTCTTACAAGGATTAGTAACTGATCTCATAGCTTATGCCTTCCACAGCAGGCAGGACTCAACCCATGGGCTGGCAAGCTTGCCTTATGCTTCTCGAGATATTCACTGCTTATCAGTGTGGTGATGGGCACCTTCTCCCACGGACAATAATCCCTTGCTCCCTGGGGACAGACGGTTAGCAGACAGCTTTGGTCTAAAATGACACAGTTCTGCACACCTGAACAGTCAAAGCCTGGCACAACCCCAATCCAGTCCACAAAGAGGTGAGACCATCTCTGTAAAGAAGCCTTCTTCAAAGAGCTATCCAGGAATGACAAGTGGATGGATGGGTCTACGGCTGGGCAATATCCACTCTAGGAGCAAGGAGTTCTCAACAATTATTTCCCTTTCAGATTTTCAGGAGGATAATGTTAAAATTAATGTCTGCTGAACTGGCAGCAAGGAGAACTGAAAGAAAGATGATGATGTGGCATAATGAGGTTACAAACCAGACAACAACATGTCTGCAGTGTAAGAAAGTTATGTAATCATTTTTGGAATCGCCTGTATCAACTCAGAAAGAAATGTAGTCTCTATCGAGAGAATGTATTGCAGCTACTCCTCTCGCTGATTTAGGATGGTAGCATTTACCTTTCCTTACAAGTCATCAGAGAGACAATTGTATATTGTGTAAATACAGTGGGGACACAGATTAATTTCAAACCTATCATATAATCTGATGAGATTTCCCTTGAGATCTCCTAACACTCCACAGTACTGTGAGCCATTATTTCCATACTTATTGGAAATAACGTCTGAGCCCAGGCAAGGCACAATATTCCCTTTGAGAGTTGTCATGACGGGAGTGGAATTAATGCTTATTGTCACTGTACACATCGATGGTCTTTTTGGCATTATTAACATGTGCCCCAAATAGAATTTAAATCTACGATGATACAGTATACCATACAATGGTATCATTTTGGGCCTCCTAAATTTGGATGTATATTCCTTGCTACATATACCGGATGCAAGTCAGATTTCCCCTGTATTTCACAGAATCACACAATGGTCGGGGTTGGAAGGGACCTCAGGAGATCATCTAGTCCAAGCTCCTTGCTAAAGCAGGATCACCTAGAGCAGATTGCACAGGCAGGTTTTGAGTATCTCCAGAGAAGGAGACTCCACCGCCTCTCTGGGCAGCCTGTTCCAGTGCTCTTCTACCTTCAAAGTGAAGTTTTTTCTTATATTCACGTGGAACTGCCTGTGTTCCAGTTTGTTCCTCTTGCCCCATGTCCTGTCACTGGGCATCATTAAGTCTGGCCCCATCCTCTTGACATCCACTATTTAAATATTTATAGGTATTGATCAGATTCCCTCTCAGTCTCTTTAGCCTCTCCAGGCTAAAAAGACCCAGCTTTTCATCATATGAGAGATGCTCCAGTTCCCTAATCACCTTTGCATCCTTCCACTAGACTCTCTCCAGTAGATCCCTGTTCCAGTGCTTTGTCACCCTCAAAGTGAAGCTCTTCCTCATATTGTGGAGGAACTGCCTGTGTTCCAGTTTGTGCTTGACATCCATCCTTTAGATATTTATAAGTGTTGATAGATCCCCTCTCAGTCTTCTCCAGGATAAACAGACCCAGCCCTCTCAGACTTATTTCATACAAGAGATGCTCCAGTATCCTCATCATCCTCATAGCTTAACTTGTCCACCAGGACTCCCAGGTCCTCCACAGAGATGCTTCTTAGCAGGCCAACCCCTAACCTGCACTGGTTCTTGGGGTTATCCCCACTTAGATGCAGGACCCTGCCCTTGACCTTGTTAAGTTTCATTTCCTCTCCACCCAGCTCTCCAGCCTGACCAGATCTCTCTGAATGGCAGCACAGCCTTCTGGTGTGTTGGACACTCCTCCCAGTTCTGTATCCTCAAGCAAACTTGCTGAGGGTTCATTCTGCCCTTTCATTCAGGTCAATGAGGAATATGTTGACTAAGACCAGACCCGGTACTGACTTCTGGGGCACACAACTAGCTACAAGCCTCCAACTAGACTCTGCAGCACTTATCAGAACCCTCTGGGCTGTGACATTCAGCCAGTTCCCAACAAACCTGACCGTCCACTCATCCAAACCACACTTCCTACACAAGCCTGATGCAGCTCCAGCACTGTCAGTGGTCGAGCTCTTGGCTTGCACAACTATGGAGCTGGAACTGGATCTGTGACATAACAGAAGTGCTGGAGATCCTTTTAAGATGCAATTTATTGAGATAAACCATAATAACAGTGAGCGGTGATGCTAGTTATAGTTTTGAGGGTGAGCAAGAAGCATTTTTTTTTTTTCAGTTAAATTCATTTGCTCTCATTACAGAGTTACGTATCTATTTTAAGCATTCCCCAGGTGGTTTCTGTTACCAGATGTGGACAGATGTGTTTGTGTTTCCCTATGAAACTAATCGTGCTGGCATCTTTGGATGTAAGACTCAGCTATACTAAAGGAAGTTTTAGATTTCCAAGACATTCTCCCGCAAACTTTTAGCAATTATTTCTGGTTTATTTTTGCATGCAAACTTTCTCCATTTTCCGTTGCTCCATTTCCCTTACCTGATTCATACAAGCATGCTTGCAACACTGCAATTTGTCACCACGGAAACAACTCTTTGGTCACTGTAGCTGATGTCACTGATTGAATCAAGTAAGAAAACCATGAAAATTATTTTTAAAACCCACAGTCAAACAACCAACCTTCTACACAAATTCAGAAACAACTTGGAAAAACCCGTGAAGAAGTTCAATTGAATGTGATGACTTCATTTCAGTTTTCAAAATTGCAGGGTTTTTTTTTAAAAACTTTTTATTTTTCTCAGTGGGTGGCAGTGGCTACGAAAAACCCAGTAAAATGGGTTCTAGCAGGCCCATCTCACACCCAGCACCTCATCTCACAATGAGACTGCAGGAGCTTCAAACCCTTCACTGCCAAAATTTTCCGGGGAAGCTGAGGCCAGGCAGACTTCTCCCTAAGGGCATGCTGAGACCTGACTTGTCCACTTAATTAGCCACTTAACCAATCCAGCCAAAAAGGCTGAACATGCAGCTGTCCACAAACAGCCTGCCATTGCCCAGAAGCTTTAAATATTCTATGTATATCTTTATCTATCTCCATTTTCCTGACAGGAATAACCATAGGCCAGAAATCTTTTCAGCTGTTGCGCCCTACCCGTGTCAACGCTACAGTGATGTCTGTTTTATGGATCGATGTTGAATTTCATCCAGAATTCCGTAAAGCTATGTGGGAAAAACCTTGGAAAGGGAAAGGTACCATTTCATAATCCAGGGCAGCCTTTTTTGGAGATTTATCCATAACTCAAGTACAAATGCAGGATAATTAGATTTTCATTTAAATAATATATTTCTGTATTTAGCAGGAAAGTAGATAAGTCCATTTAGGATTTTGGCTAACGTACAAATTTCTTACATATTTCTTACAGCTACTATTAGCACACAGTTAAAAATGCCATTCCAAGGTGATTCTATTTTTAGAAATAATAAATCATATTTACTCTATTAACTTAATGTCTTAAAGCCTTACAATTTTGTCACATTTTGCATGAAAATATAACCTCAACATTATTTCTTAAATAATATTATTGATGCTGACTTAGAAGCAGGCACTTTCATCACTATCACACATAAAATCTCCAGAGGATTAAACTTTAGGAGACACTCTCACAAAAAGAAGCGCCTCTTTTATAGCCTTACTAATTAAATGTAATTAATTTACTAGCTCTCTGGAATTGCAGGTATTAAAAAAATAATAAAATCCCCAAGTGCTTTTGCTTTGCATGTGATAAATGCTACAATCACTCTTTCCTTTTAGGAGAAATACAGAGGAAATATTATTAGGTGACAGTGAAGTTCATCGCAGCAGGTCGATTGAGATTGTCGGGATTCATTAGCATGTGTGTGACTGGTAAATAATTGAGTTAATTTTAGGTTGAGTGACATATTTAGAAAACTATGAATCACCTTATTTTGTGAATTTAATCAACCTTTGCTCTTCCCTGGATAGTTCAGTGCACATCTTCAATATTAAGTCAGAACTTCACTCCGCAGCCCTCACAAGTACCAAGTTTGCAAACTTTCAGAACCATCAACTGTATTAAATGCTGGCCTCCAGCAAGGAGTTTGCCACAAATAGAGCATCCTAAGTACAGAGAAAAAAAATGGGAAAATCTAAAAACCAAAACAACCAAGAAACCTGAAGAGGAGGCTTTCTTTAACTGAAGTTTTAGGGAGCTGTATGCTGAAATCTCAATTTGCTTTGACTCTAAGTATAAAAATGCCGAAGTCGACAAAATACCAATACAGAAAGACTATTTATCTGGAAACTTTCCAAAAAAAAGTAGCTCTTTTTTGAAAAATTTAGTCACTCCAATATTTCTTTGCGACACACTGTTAGCCCAATTAAATTACATTACAAAACCAAAAATTGCACTGCACGTGGATCTTCCAATTTTGCCTTCTGAAAAAGGCTGTTTTCAAAGGCAGGCAGCATCTTTTTCATAGTTTAGCTTTATTTGGAAATAAGTCACAATTCCTAACTAATGTGAGCTATTCATTTATTTTTCATCAGACGTCTTCTGATCTCTTAGCACAAAGTTTCTCTTCATTTCCAGAAGACGTTTTGTTAGCACTACATTTGATATTGAACATGACAATATTTAGGTAATGCAGTGGGGCTTTTCTATGTAAAATTTAAGCTGCAAAGATACACGCTTGCAAAAAGGGCAATTAACCTTCACTTCCGTATTCTGGATATGCAAACAAATTGCTTGTGGATTACTGGCAGCGATGGCTTGGGCTCTGACACTTAACTGTTTGTTATTAATATGCAAAGCAATTAATGTAATTATAAATATGGAAAAGAAAAATATCAATGCTATTTACATTAGTTAGTTACTAGGAGGTAAAAGACTTTGTCAGCTGTAATACAATACAAATTGCTGCAAAGCGTTTAATACAATTACAATACGCATATATTCAAAGCACTACAGTTTATATTCTAGGTCTGTCCTCCTGGGATCAATTTATGATGTTCTACACTGGGTATCTTGCCTTGACAAAATAATGATACTTCATTCCTGTGTTGCTACATTTGGCTACCACACACTTTATGTAAGGGAAGGATGATAGACCCAACTGTTGCACAGTGAATAGCGGTGCACGTTGCTGGGATGCACGGGGATGGGGAGCAGAAGGCATGATGACTATCTCCACACAAACCACCATATAAGAGTGTGCACCTCTCCAATTTGGAAATGTTTTCCTCAAGCAAACACAGTAAAAAGGCACAAAAGAACCCCTTCTTCACTGCTGGCATTGCTTTCTTGAGTGTTCACATTAAAAAATACCCCACACTCAACATTTATCATCTTCACCCCACGTATCCATGGCATGTAGTGACAGGCAGCAACTTTACAATGGAGGATCTGGAGATCCAAAGAATTGATTCCTGCAGGTGACAGCCAGCTAGGTGAGCATGGTAAGGTGGACAAAACACACATCCTAAAGAGACTGTCCCTTTATTAAATACTGAAAGCCATTAGGCCATTTAAGCAGAAAGATTGTCTTCATTTTCTTCCATCTGGAAATAAACTTGTGTTCAGAATTACTGGTGTTATAAACATTAATCCATCTTAAACAAGATGTTGCTTTAATTTTTAAGTTGGACAGTTGTGTAACATGTTACTGACATCTTCAGTTACTAACAGTAAGTCATTTTTTGCAAAAGGACTCGGCCATGGCCATTCCTGTGAATGAGAAGAAGACATTGTTCCCAGGCTCCCATGAACCAAAGTGGTGTCCTTGCAATCACCTTCTGTAAAAACAGCTGCAACCCCAAGCCAATGCAGGAAAAGGGAACAGTTTTAAGGAGTAACTTCTTTGCGTAACTTTGATAAACAGAAGGGACAACACAACAGAAACGCGCATTACTAAATACACCGCGGTGCCTGGATAAGGAAGCAAGTTAAAAACCAACAGGGAACTGCTAAAAGCTGAGACCCTCTCTAACCAAACCAAATTGCTACTGCCCCATAAACACTGACTGATGCACAGTCCTGCTTTATTTCCCAGCTGCTCCATGGGGCTGATCCAAATCTCACCAAGAGCAACACCCTCCTTTTTGGATGAAACCACAAATAAGAACAAGAATAGACAGCATATCTGTGTGTAACTCCCAGCTCAGATCTGAGAGCTGTTACAACCCCAGTTTTTGCTGGAGCAACCTCAAGGCTGCTCCAACTGTTTTCTCCGTTGCATCAGGCTGTCTAAGTCCCTGGGTGACCCAGCTACAGAGGACAGACAGCCAGAGGACAGCCTGGTTAATTGAGAGCAATGCCCATGCTAGCAGTGCTGAAGGGCTCTGTGCCCTGCCTGAGAGCTTTGCTGTACGGATGTTGGGGCTATAACCCTTCCAGCTGAACACCACAGCTTCTGCTTGCTTGTCACAATTTAACATTAGTTTCTGTGTTTAACGTTTCAGATCTGCGTGTAGTATTTTTACCAAAAAAAAAAAAAAAAAAAAAAGAAGTCACAGTGTGCCAGTTATTTCTCCCAAGGTTTCAGAACACAAACTTTGCAGTTCTTCTGCTGTTTGGCACAGGCTTCCACAGATGGGAGACAGATATATATGTCCGCCAACGTTTAAAGAGGACCAGATTTTTTTGTTTAGAAATGTTAGCTGTTTAGCACTCCCAGACGTACAATCAGCCAGACCAACCCTTCCCTCCAAAACAAGTGCACACACGAATGAACCAGGGAGACCATTGCCTGTGCAGGTTTCACACATGCCAGGAGATGCCTGCAGTGCATTGGGATTGCCTCAGCAGTTCGTTTGGGAAAGAACTGGCCAACATTTCCTAACCTGGCTTGGAAAGGTCTGGAACTCACATACCTTTCTGCCAAAAGGGAGCTCATTGAATGAAAGGGACAGAAAACAAGGTTGCCCAGTAGCCATTTCAGTGTGTCAGCCAGGATGATATTGCTATTTCTGATCCTTCCAACCCAAACATCTGAGGGAAGTTGCTGAATTGGTGCATGCTCTTGCTAAATTGGCTGTGCTCCTTTCTGAGCTGAGGGCTGCCAATTTAGACTGACCTCAAATCCTCCAGCTTTCTCCCCGCAGAGTTACAATCGCTCTCTGCTGTCGCACCTGAGCTTTCACAAAATTTCCACACCTCCCAGGCTCATCACAACAACCCTTCCAGCATAAGCCGGAGCCAACCTGACACAACAGATTTCGTTTTTCTCTCAGACACACACATATGCCACAAAGACAGCAGCTCAGCAACTACACTTTGCAAACGTTGCTGAGCACCCTCAAGTGGGATAGCACTTCTGCAAACAGGACAAACAGGGCAGTGCTGCTGCTTCTTCTTCACACACACCCCCCACCACACACACACACACACACACCCTTTTTTTTCTCCTTTTAAAATAAAAAATTTGCTTATAGCAACTGTTTAAGGTTAAGTTCACCAGTTATCCTCAGTGAGCGGTCTTGTGCTGTGTCCAAATGGGCTCAGAAACATTGTCGCCTTTAGCTGGAATCCTGTGCACAGCCTGGAGAGAAGAGTTTCCCCTCTGCTCCAGCACCCCTTGAGCCTGGATACTTCAGGGCCTGAAGATTTCTTCCATATGTGGAAGGGTGGTGCTACTGGGTGGTCCCTGCATAACTGTGTGCGTGCCAGGAGAAGTTTCCAGGAGCAACAGAAAGCCAGCTAAGCTAAAAGTCCTGCAGTTCTTGCTGCTTTGTTCCTTTCTGCACAATGTCTTGGGAAGAATTCAGGGAGAAAATAAATGCTGACAACTGACAGGCATCGGGCAGTGTCTTGAGGAAAACAGGGAAACATGCTACACCCAAGACAAGGGCACCGGCAGCGGGAGGGGAAAGGATGGACGGCTGGTTCACACCCAGACGGGGATTAGAAGTCGCAGGTGAACCAAGGCCATGTGCCCTACTAATAGCAGCAGGTTGCTGCTCAAAATAAGTAGCAGGTCCAGACATTTGTTCTCCACTTGGGTTCAGACATAAGCTGTAACACAGATGTTCACAGGGCACAAAGGGGACACCCAGCAGGGCTGGCTGCAAAAGAAAATTTACAGGAATGACAGCAAGTTGCCTTTTGCAGCAAGCTCTCTGGAGAGGCAGTAAAAGGGAAGCTCATTCTGCTAGGATTTTTGTCTTAAGCTCCTCCTTGTGTAATATCCCACTGCTGCCAGTCTCCAGAGACTGAAAATGAATTAGAGAGGAAAAGGCAAAAAAAAATAAATAAAAAATAAAAAATGGGAAAGCAAAATAGAGGGGCAAAGAAGAAAACAAAGCAGAATAAATGAGACAAAAGAAATACACTACGACGAGGGAATAGATGAAACGGGGAGATGTAAAGGCACAACAGTAGATTTCAGAAAGAGCAACAAAATGTGATCATCAGAAACACTGATGAGATCTTGTGCAAACACTCTGAAAGCGCCGTCAGACATAGGATCCTCTGACAGGCCCTGGCAGGACACAGGTCTGAACATCAGGAGATGCAGTAGTAGGACAATCATACACCACATCATCCAGGGAGGTACCTGATCTCAAACATAAAAGGAATATCTTTCCCAGATGTCTTGGAAGCTACAGATGACACACACTGTGAAAATATTTTTTCATTCTGATTCTTACAGAACAAGCAAATTACTGCAAAATAAAAAACACTCAGTGGAGGGGTCCTGTACACCCAAAACTGGTCATGGATTTTATTCTAAGAAGAATTCAACCCTTCTCCCATTATAAATCTCTTCAAAGTCTCTTATACAGATCAAGGCAAGTTCAATTGATCCATCCCTGTATCCAAGGAAACTTTTCCTCTTTAGAGCTGACACAAAAAAATTTCTAGGTCTACAAACTCTTAAGAAAGAATAATATCTTCTAAATCTTCTCCTGTTTCCCTTTCTCCATTGCTAGGAGCTCAGCAGAGGTTTAAGCAGCATAAAGTGTGACCTAACTTTTAAAAAAGAGATCACCTAAGAATTGCTTTGTTATATGCAATAATGTATTTCTAAAATTGCCTGAATATTTTCTGTAAATGTTCCAAGTGAGATACTAGCTTCACTGAAATACTTGGGAAAATTTCCAGGAACTTCAAAGTACATATTTTGACCTTTAGAGCTGTTTTCTTCTCAGTATTTAGTCACATTTGTACCTTTACTACCTTTAGCAGTTGCAAAGAAAACCAGAGGAAACACAGATGAAAAGCCAATTAAAGCAAATACTCAAGCACAGGTTGATCAAGAATAGAGCTACTTGTTGCCATCCTTGAGTATCTTGACAGGCTTGAGAGGTGGGCCCACGTGAAACTCATGAAGTTCAGAAAGAAAAAGTACAAGGTCCTGCGCATGGTTTGGGCAAGAAGAACTACAGGCTGTGTGGAGAACGGACTGAAAGCAGCCCTGAGCAGGAGGACTTGGTGGTGCTGGTGGATGATAAGCTCAACATGGCCTGAAAACATGCTCTTGTAGCCCAGACAGTCAACTGTATCCTGGGCTGCATCATGAACAGTGTGACCAGCAAGTCGAGGGAGGTGATTCTGCCCCTCTACTCCACTCTGGTGAGACCCCACCCACAGTACTGTGTCCAGCTCTAGGATCCGCAGTACAAGAAAAATACTGAGCTGTTGGAGCAGGTCTAAAAAGTGTCACAAAGGTAATCAGAAGGCTGAAACACCTTTCCTGTGAGGTCAGGCTGAGAGAGTTGGGCTTGTTCAGCCTGGAGAAGAGAAAGTTCCTCAGAGACCTTAGAGCAGCCTTCCAAGTACCAAAGGGGCCTACAGAAAAGCTGGAGAGGGACATAAGGGTGTGTAATGATAGGACAAGCGGCAATGGGTTTAAACAGAAGGAGGGTAGATTTAGATTGTATTTAAGGAGGAAATTCCCTATTGCAAAGGATATGAGGTCATGGCACATGTTGCCCAGAGAAGCTGTCGCTGCCTACTCCCTGGAAGCATTCAAGGCCAGGTTGGATGGAACTTTGGGCAACCTGGTCTAGTGGAGGGTGTCCCTGCCCATGGCAGGGGGTTGGAACTAGATGTCCTTTGAGGTCACTTCCAACCCAAACCAGTCTGTGATTCTATGATTCTGACTCACTCATTTTACCTTCAAAATTTCTTACTTGCTAGTGGAGACTCGCCTTTATGTCAAGACATAAGTTAAAGTTGTAAGTTTGGCTACACATTTCTCTCTGAGTAACTGAGCATCGTACCCTTCCCAATTTCTGCCACACAAATACCACATATGCTATTGAAAATTCAGCCAGCAGAGATCCATCATAATGACCCGTTATTCATGGCAGCTGGGATTTATCAAGAGGTTTAGCAAGTTCAGCATTAACCTGTCAACAAAACTCACAAACTCTCCAAATCAAACTACACAAAACATGAATGTATCCATTACACTTACCTATTTATTGCAGATACTCGCCAAGTTTCGCAAAGCATATAACCAAGGATCACTTCAAGTTCAGAGTCCAAGATCTGAAAAGAGTATAACATATATATTTTATGTCACTAAAAAAAAAAAATATTGTGTAAAATTCCTCTTTAGAAATTAGTATATGAGCTAGTCATTCTAAAGTCGAGCATCACCTGAGATATGTTGTGGGTGATAACAATGAAGGCATGATAATTTATAGGGTATTACATTTAAGATATATAATATTGTATAGATTCTTAGGCAACTTCTACATATGAGTTCAAAATTAGTAGAAAACTCTGAAAAGTTATCAAATTTTCAAATAGCAATTTTGCTACAACTATCTGTAATGAAAGAACAAAACCAACATGAAAAACTGCCGGTGGCATAGGAGAAAATATAAGTGTCTTAGGAAACCACAAACATCCCTACATACACTTAAGCAATATTCAGCCTTTAGTTTGCAGTGAGAGAGTGGCATGATGAGGGAAGCCACATGAAAAACCAAGGTTATCATTATTTGCATTATTTCTTTCTTATCCAAAAATGCTGAGCACGGCAGTCCTGCTACAGGTGTAAAATTGTAGATGTACATTTTTGTAAGCATATATATAATACCTAATTACAATTGGGCCTGGAGTCTCTGTAAATTTTCCTGGTGATTATTGCACAGTGACCCTGAGTGTAATGTGTTTGATAAATCTAAAGTGATTAAGAAAGCAAAAATGAGGAGGAGGATGCATCAGGAGAAAGAAACAGGCTCAATTCACCAAGGAAAGGCAAAAAGGAGGAGAAACAAAAAATAGAAGAAAAAATAGTTCACACCCAAGTGCATTTGGTCTGATCTTTGTTCTGGACAATGACTTGAGATTACCACACTAGCTTAAGCATCATAAGCAGATGCTATATTGAGTATTTTTGTGGTACCATTAGCATCTTCAAATGCAGCAGGAAACTTGGTTTCACACAGTGCTGCCACACAGACATTAAAAAAATAATCAAGTCCTCATTAGAAAAAGTCCTCACCTCTTTCTTTTCCCCACAATTTTGCCTGAGTTTTTGTCTGTAGCTGCACTACTGGTACCCATGATATGATTCCCAGTGTAGGCAAAGTGAATCACCCCAGCAGAGTTAATGCAAACCAGTAATGGTACAGCCTATACCCACTACACATCAATGGTCACCAGGCTGGGAGCACCTAAGTGCAGGCATTTTCCTCCCCAAAGCCTCAACCCACTGAAGGAGTCCTGTACTCCCTCTGTTCCCTTCTGTGAGCTGAAAATTTTCAAGTAGAGAGACAAGATGTAAATATCAGCACGAGTAATTATTTCAATGCTCATTTTTTGAAAGATAATCAGGCAGAAAGATAAGGCTCGCTCTGAGAAACAGAAGCAGGAGAGATTTTTATCCAGCCAATGCATGAAAGATTCTGCCAATTCTTACAAAAGCAACAGTGCATTGATTTGTAGCTGCTGCCTACTTTCATGTGCAAGAACAACAACTACAGAAATCCCTCACTGGTCTTCCCTACATATTTTCCGTCAGTCTCTATAAACATGACAACTTCTGGGATTATTTATTCTATGCACTGCGTCACCACTTTTGCTGTTGATTTCAACTGCATTCAAGCCAGGCTCCAAAGCTCAGGTTCCATCACAGAGGCACAAGTAACAGCATTTCATCTTTGCCCTTTGCATCCTACTCAATTCCCCAAAAGAGATTTCCACAATAAGGCACAGAGGAATCACAAAGAGAATGCCATTACAGTTAATGAGAAAATCAGTCAAATATCACCTCTAAGAGGTATGGAGGCAATTTATTTGGTAATACCCGTAAAAATTTGCAAGATTAGAGGGTGGCCAAAGTTTACCCTTTATTTGTACCCTTTCTTTACCCTTTACTTATAGCTTTTATTTACCCTCAGGTCCTGCTTGATCTGGATCTCAGGTCCTGATCTTCTACAACAAGATGACCCACTTAGCAGATGAGGAAAAAGCTGTGGATGTTATCTATCTGGATTTTAGGAGGTTGAGGAGAGACCTAATCACTCTCTACAACTACATGAAAGGAGATTGTGGAGAGGAAGGGGCTGACCTGACCTCTCTTCTCCCTAGTGACAAGTGATAGGACAAGAAAAAATGGCATCAGGTTACACCAGGAGATGTTTAGATTGGATGTTAGCAAAAATTTCTTTACAGAGAGGGTTGTTAGGCATTGGAATGGGCTGCCCAGGAAAGTGGTGGAGCCTCCATCCCTGGAGGTAATTAAAATACAGTTAGATGTGGTGCTGAGGGACATGATTTAGTAGTGTCTGGTAGATTAGGGTGATGGATGGACTTGATCTAAAGAGTACTTTCCAACCAAGACAGTTCTATGATTATATGATTCTATGATTTTCTACACTAATGTCTTCCACTTTTAATACCTTTTCCACATAGTATCACAGACTATCTCACACTGGAAAGGACAACTCCCTGCTTTTTGTAGGACTACCTACAACTAAACCATTTGTCATGGACAGAGTGGTGTAATGCAATTCCCATCTAAAAGAGAAGTAGCAATATATTCATATGTAACAGTAAATTAACAAAGTAACTACAACAATGGTTTAATAAGATTTGATGATGAGGTACACTTGATTATTTAATGCATAGAGGACATGGTCAGACAAAACTGTAAGGAGACCGTCCCACTGAGTCACGACGTTCAGAAAGGATGTCCTTGCTTTCTGAACTCCTTTATGAGGCCTCTAGGTATGGTTGGATCCAATCCTAATCACAGACATGATCAAGAATGTGTCTGAAGGATTTTATATGTGTCATCAATCTTTTATATTCCTTAGCTAATTTTTCAACGTTTAGCCTTATATCAGTCACTTACCAAGGATCTATTGCAGCAAGGAACCTCTGAACCTCAAGGAGGAGCCTTGAGAGGTGTCCCTACTTCAAAGGGACATCCTGGCATGCACCTGCTGCCACGCAGGAGACATCAATGGGCTCTGGGCTGCCCACTATTTATAGAGTAAGATGATTGACTTACAGTCATATTTGCACACCAGCAAGTCACTGTTCCATATAGCCCTTCACTATCACGTTGCCATCCGTCTCCCCAAGTCTCACATAAGCAGGATGCAGCAATCATGACAATGATTATAGCTTAAGGAGGGGGTGTGTGAAGCATACCACAATAGTATATGATGAGGAGTGTCCACCAGATGCTCCTTGACTTCTGACAGCCTTGGTGCTGTGACCACTTCCCTGGTGTGCCTGTTCCAATGATCACCCACCTTCTCAGAGAACCTCTTCCTAATGTCCAACCTGAACTCTCCCTGGCACATCTTCATTCCGTTCTCTCCTGTCCTGTTGCTGGTTACCAGAGAGAGATCAGCATCTCCACACTCACCGTGCCTCTTAAGGCATACCCTACTCTAAGTTTTCACTGCTTACTTATCCTCCTCATCTCTTACTCACGTGTATGCTGCATGGCTTATCTTCACTTCCAAGGCCTCTACACTGGACTATAAGCATGCGTGTTACCACACCTTCAAAGGAGTTACCACCCATCAGCTGAAGTACGTTAACCACCTAAATGCATGCTGTTCCCTGGATGTAACATCTTCAGTTAAGTGAGCTTCACAATGGGTAGTAAGATTCCACGGTCTAAACTGTCAGGTCCAGCAAAAGTTTCTTCATAAAGATAACCTTCACAGCACCAACCTGGTGTAAAATTCGACTAGTTCAGTAATGCATGAAATATTGCTCATGGACACATCTTGGGGGATTGTTGACCTGAGAATTTCTTATGGCATATTCATAAAGAAAAATAATGAAATATTGCATGGTTGAGATAGCTCTGTGACAGAATGTTTGTGGAGAATGAAAGAGCAATTGCATGCAAGTATATGCCATCCGGAGGGGCCTTGACAGGCTTGAGAGGTGGGCCTGCGCAAACTGCATGAAGTTCAATAAGGTCAAATTCAAGGTCCTGCATGTGGGTCAGTGCAGTCCTAAAAATTACTACAAGCTGGGCTGGAGAACAGATTGAGGGCAGCTCTAAGGAGGACTTGGGAGTGCTGTGTGATGAAAAGCCCAAGATGAGCCATCACTGTGCACTTGCAGCCTAGAAAGCAAACTTAATCCTGAGCTGCGGCAAAAGCAGCATGATCGGCAGGTTGAGGGAGATGGTTCTGCCCCACTGTTCTCCTCTGGTGAAACCTCACCTGAAGTACTGTGTTCAGCTCTGGGATTTCCAACATAAGGACATGGAGCACCTCTCCTATGAAGACAGGCTGAGACAGTTGTGCTTGTTCGGCCTGGAAAAGAGAAGGCCTTAGCTGTGGCCTAGTACCTAAAGGGGCCTACAGAGTCTGTTTACAAAGGCATGGAATGACAGGGCAAGTGGTAATGGGTTTAAGATAAAAGAGGGTTGATTGAGATTAGATATAAGGAAGAACTTCTTTACTGTGAGGGTGGTGAGGCCCTGGCACATGTTGCCCAGAGAAGCTGTGGCTGGCCCCTCCCTGGCAGCATTCAAGGTCAGGTTGGATGGGGCTTTGGGCAACCTGGTCTAGTGAAAGATGTCCCTGCCCATAGCAGGGGGTTGGTACTAGATGATTTTTTATGTCCCTTCCAACCTAAAGCATTCCACGATTCTGTGGTTCTATGCACACTATTTGTTGTGCATACATTAACAGTGTTTATTTTAGAAGGGACCACCTGTCTGACTGTTGTAAAAACCCTCATAGATTTGGTAAAAGATGCCAGGAAAAGTTTTTACTTATGGCATATTTTCTATCTTTAATAACACCAGCTGTCGCTTTTACATACACATAATGCCCTTTACTGTTATCCCATATTCTGCAAACACCAAAAACCCCTCAAACCCTCCCACAGTTATTAACATCTGCTTCGTTTACTGATTCTGACAAACTGAAGGACAAAGGCATGATTTAACAGATTGCTCCACGTAAAGAAACAATGCAGTTCACGAAAGGATTCATCAAATGCCCCTGTCAAAAAGCTTTACAAAGCACAGCTTAATGAATGTATGCAAATTGCTATAATATATAAAATGCTTGATACCACTTCAACAAGTAATGTGCTTATGAAATCTATGGAGAATGGTAGGATAGATCAATCTAATTTGTCATTGAAATAAAGTGATTTGGTTTCCTCCAGATAATTTCAATCTCTTTTTTTTAATGCCTTGTGGCACAACAGCAATGCATTACACACAATGAACCACCGCTTTAGACCCTAGAAGATGTGATTATTCAATAGAAAAAGCATTCAGTAACAGACAAACTGGAAGCACACTGGTACACTTCAATATTTTCCTTCAATGTTTTGACATGCTGGCATTTAAAAAAAAATGCTATTTCCTAGCTTTGCTGCATTTAAACAGGCTCTATTTTATTTATTTATTTACTTTCCCCCATTGCTTGATGTGAGGCTGAAGCTCGAGTATGTCAGGCTGATACCTACTGCATGAGGAACTGCTCAGATATGAAAGCACGTCAGAAAACAACATGCATCCAAGATGATCACTGCTGTTGCTGTTTTCAACATTATTGATCTAGAGATCTGATCATTTTCTTTTCATCAAGATAAGGAATGACTTATGAACTAAAATGATTTTTGACGAAAAAACCAACATTTTCTAGACCTTTTTTTCCTCTCTGACAACTG
Organism: Heliornis fulica; assembly: GCA_013399135.1. Classification (NCBI taxonomy): domain Eukaryota; kingdom Metazoa; phylum Chordata; class Aves; order Gruiformes; family Heliornithidae; genus Heliornis; species Heliornis fulica. The sequence continues at coordinate 587,921 of VXBZ01003662.1, read as the reverse complement.
AAATTTCTTGCTTGATAAGGGTGGGGGGAAGCATTTTCATCGTTTTGTCAGAGAAGCTAAAAGCCAAATCAACTTTTATTAATTTATGGAAAATAAATAGAATTTCTGTACTTTTTTTATTTGGGAAGAAGACATGGAAAAGAACACACTTAGTAAACACATCAGAATCCAGAAGGTGCAGAGTTGAAGGATCTTGGCTTTACTATTAGTCAGTGCAGGTGTGAATAAGAACTGTAAAGTACCATGATTATCCCCTTTTCAGAAGCTTTTTTTTTTTCCCCCTGAAAGTATCTACCAGAGGAGCATTGGTACAGCTAATGATGCCCTGGGGCTGAGACTGGTTATATCATTATTTCTGCATTCTATTTTTTACTGGAGGTGCTACTCACCTTTTGAAAAAAAGTTCTCAGACCATCATGTGTATTAATAGAAAACTGATTCTTGATAAGTTTATAATTTTTTACCACCTTCTTACACCTTCAGCACCTCCAGTCATCCACAGGCTATAGATACAGACCACAGATCGCCTGGTTTCATCCTCCCTTCAGTCACTTTCCTCTGGAGTCTGTGATGAACAAGGTCCAGGCTGCAGTTGGCCAGATCATTTACGCAGTCTTTATTAGGCTGATGTATTTCCAGCTGGAGGGTGTCCACCACATTCTACAGAATTAAAGTTTTCAGAGGAAATAAGAGGAACTTTTGTGCTGAGAACACGAAAAGAAACATTTTCAAAGTACTCCATCCAAGTAACACTTTCTTGGGTAGTTCTTGCTTACATTATACTACGAGAAAAATCCCTGATGTGAATATGGTGCAAGTGCTAGCTGATAGTGTTAGAAGAAAAACTTTCCCCTCCCCAAAACAATACCCTAATAAATAAACAAACAGTTTCAACTCTTATCTTACATCATCCATTATATGTATCACATTACTACAAAAGTAATTGCTGTTACTATCAAAGTCAAACACAATTTTGCTCAGTGCCTTAGGCAAAAATGACTGAACTGGGCAGCACTCAGTACAGTTTCTCCAATCTCTGCATCACAGGACTGCAGTTTCTGCATTGAGAATTAACTAAACTATAAAATAGCAGTCCAGGTTGAAACACCATGACAGAAATGTATTGTGATCTTCTCATTTTAAAGGTATTAACTTGTAAAATCCTTTCCATTCTGTACACTGAATATTCCGTATGCACCAGGCACCGTGGAAAACATTTTTATTTCTCTGTAAATGACTATACATTAAGGAGTTTACAATATTTTTCTGAATTGGGTTTCTATCACTGACCGAGGTAATACCTTTAATACCCTGTATCACTTTTAGGTGCCAGTTATCAATACCTTACAGAGCAGGCTGTTCTCATTTTCATATCCTTTTTTTTTTT
>VXBZ01003662.1:539466-580710 GCA_013399135.1 Heliornis fulica | reverse complement strand
CTAGTACAAATCCATGTTCCACCTGAAGAAAAAAAAAAAAAAAAAGGAGACTGTTTATAAGATTGCAGACCTTTTCCTATTAAAAGAAAACCCCTTATGTCTAGTGGATGAAAATACCCTCTTTCCCTGACCTGTGGGAAAAAGGCAATGAAAGGGCTCACCACTCCCAAGTGTGTTTTGAAAGTCACATAGTCACATCCAAGGTACAAAAGGTTCCCAATCCAAAATATTTCTGTGCAAGTGCAAAGTCTTGAGCAATTTTCCTTGTGGCGAGCAGTTTTGAAAGAAAAGGGTCCTCGCCTGCCCCAACACAGGCAAAGGAGGCACACAACATGGCCACAGCTTTTGGTTTGACCACGCACAGCCTAAGCTACCTTGCTTCATGTCTACAGAGGGTCTGAGACATGCAGAAATGTGCTGCCATCACTGCAGTCTAGAGGTTGGAATACAAACTCTGAACAGAAATACATACTTCTTTTTTTCTTTTTTTCCTTTTAAAAGAAAGGCAGAAGCACTACATTGCGCTATTCCATCCCAGTGAAAGACTGGGTCAGCAGCTGAATGCAATGGATGCAATAAATCTCAAACCCGGCCCTTCTTTAAATCCAGTGATGACAACTGCTGGGAAAATCCTGTTCAGATAATCACAAGGAATGTAAAAAGGGGTACCAGTAAGTTGACTGTAGACCATATTTTTCAAGACCAAGACCTATTAAGGACATTAAAGGTAAATTCAGAATGTCCAAGACCTTCCCTTGTCTTGGAAGGTCCCTGAATCACATCCAGCACCACAATATCTGCACATTATGATACCTCACTTCTGCTTAAATGGAGGAAACCTTCAGAACTAGCCACCCATAAAGGATGGAAATCACTGGTAGACAAAAAAATCCATATAAGAAACAAAAGGACCATCATGTCTTCCTTGGAATGGACACCTATTTTAACAGGAGCCAGCTGCAATTCACAAGTGTTTCCTTGTATCATTTTTAGCATTACAGAAAAGAAAGGCCAACATCCCCTTTTGTCTCTGGAGAAAATATGGAAGCTGGGATTGTGAACCACAGCAAGATCAAACAACTCGAAGGGAGTATAGGAAGCCTTTTTAAACAGTCAGTCATGTCTCCTACGAAAAGTGGAGGGCAGGCACCAAGATGTCCTTCTCTGAAATGTCGGAAATAATGAGAAATAACTCATCAAGATAAGGATTATTAGCAGACTGGCAAGTGGCAGAATTAGTTCACCAAAATGATGATAACACTGTATTAGGAAAGCAGAGCAATTTTAAGGAAAGATAGCTAAAAATACCTATCCAGTGCATACTCCTTCAAGTTCTTTTCATCTCCAGTATGGTGATGATTCAAAGTAAAATGTCCCAACAGACAGCCCTGTATTCTGTCTGCTAACATCAAGATGACATCCATGTNCCTCCAGCCAGGGTCGAACTACTACATAATACTATTCCTATTTTAAATTTGTTCCTTTTAATATAAATGTGCAAGTACAGAAAAATGTCTCCCCGTTCAACTGCACATTGAGGCCAACAGATTTGCAGTTGATGTAGTTAATACAGGCAAATTAAGGCTCTATCTCACACCTCCTCTCTTGCCTTGTGAACCTGTAAAAAATTATGCTAATTATTTTAAGTAAAACGAAACATCTGAACCTTTCCCTGAAACAGGGATGAAAAGATTATTATTGGGAGTCAATCTTTATACATCTCCCCTAAGATGCAACATTTAATAGAATTCAGGGTAAAAAAAAAAANGGCTGGGTGGAGAACAGAGGAGAAGGACTTTGGATGATAAGCTCAACATCAGCCATTGCTGTGAGCTTGCAGCCCAGAAAGCCAACCGTATGTAGCCTGGGCTGCATCAAGAACAGTGCAACCAACAGGTCAAAGGGTGTGATTCTGGTCCTCTGCTCTCATGAGGGTACTGCATCCAACTCTGGAGTTCCCAGAATAAGAAGTACATGGAGCTGTTGAAGTCCTGAGGAGGCCACAAAGATTGTCAGAGAGCTGGAGAATCTCACCTATGAAGACAGACTGAGAGAGGGATTGTTCAGCCTGGAGAAGGCTCTGGGGAGACCTAATTGTGACCTACCAGTACTTGAAGGAGCCTACAGGAAAGTGGGAGAGGGACTGAAGGGTGTGTAATGATAGGACAAGGGTTAGTGGTTTAAACTGAAGGGGGGTATATTTAGATTACACATTAGAAAGACATTCTTCTCTGTGAGGGTGGTGAGGCCCTGGCACAGGTTGCCCAGAGAAGCTGTGGCTGCCCCCTCCCTGGCAGTGTTCAAGGCCAGGTTGGATGGGGCTTTGGGCAATCTGGGATAGTGGAGGGTGGCCCTGCCCATGGCAGGGGGTTGGAACTAGATGATCTTTGAGGTTCCTTCCAACCCAAACCAGCCTGTGATTCTAAGCTGAAGCACTGTATGCTGTGGCAGACCTGTGGTCTGCAAGGGTTGCATGTCTGAATGATGAAGGTAGCTGCATTTTATTCCAGTTTCTGAAGCACAGGCTGCACCTGGGAAAGGTCTGGGTACAGTACTCAGTCTACAACATTCAAGGAATATACTTTTCAGAAGGACAAACTGGGTAATGTTTCCTGATCTTGCTTTGTCTATGAGGGTCTCACAGGATGTGTTCCACACAGACACATGTGCAAGTCTCAATCCGTTCCTGACATCACCAACAAAAGACCAAGATTGATTTCCCAGATGTTTTTTGAGAAGCCAACAAGGGTCTGCCAACAGCGCAGAATTTCTTATACTGACTTCAGACTGGGACTTTCTGGCATTTGTTAGCACACAGCAGAATCCACAAACTGCTGCATTAAACATCAAATAGTTGATAGTACAAACACATGGGCAGAGGCCCCTTTGGTAACACTATGACTTCATATTCCACACTTAATTTTTTTTTTTAGCCTCTGTAATTTTTTCTATGCATTCTCACAAAATCACCCTAATTTTGCCAAACTCTTTCTTGAAGTTATTTTTGGTTTTTACTCAACAGTTGCATTTGGAGTGTATTCCAGAACTTCAGCTCTTGGGATGCTTGAAAAATTCCTTTTACTTTTCAGTCGAAATTCATTCAGGACTAATTAATAAACATATTATATTGTGCTGATATTATCCTTCAATTACAACAGCTCTGCTCTCTCCCTGGTGTTTGCCCTCCAAAAGTATTTGAAACACAGTTGGGTTTTTTTCCTGAATATTATATACAAATTATAGGGAATGGAGGTTTAGCATATTTTGTCAGAAAGTCTGACAGAAGGTAACGATCCACTGGGAAAATATATTTAATTTATTTTGTACTAATGAACAAAAGGCAGATGCTGATTTCTTTTCCCAGTTAATACAGTATAAACCAGGAATTTATACTTGCATGGAGAGCAAACTGTAATCTATGACTAGCCAAGAGACAAGAATTGCATCTGAGCAAGCTTTTGCCTAGGGCTGTGGTGAGGACTGAGAGCACTAAGCTGTCAGTGGAGAACAAATACCTAGTAGAGGAGAGGAGAGTGGTAGAGATTTGTCATGTAAAAGCTATCTTTTTAGACACCTTGGAAAGTGAAAGGTGTTGACCATAGATTTCCTTCAGCCCTGACAGTCCTGAAAACAAATGTATCTGGCAGCAAAACCTTCTACTCACTAGGTAAATGCTGCACCTGGTTCAGTTCAGACTGGACATTAGGAAAAGGTTCTTCACTGAGGGTGTCTAGTCACTGGAACAGGGTCCCCAGGGAAGTCATCACAGTACTGAGCCTGTCAGAGTCTAAAAAGCTTCTGGGTGATGTTCATAAGTCATACAGTTTAGTTTTAGGTAGCCCTGCGAGGAGCAGGGATTTGGACTCGATCATCGTTATGGGTCCCTCCCAGCTAGAGATATTCTGTATTTCTATAACTCTCTATCTATGCAAAAGGCAATATTATCCACCCCCTTGCTTTCCAGTGTTACCCATCACACTTTTGTCTTGAATTCAGTGCCATTCAAACGTATTACAAATGGTCTCATGACACACAATATATCAAGCCTCTCTGAGTGTCAAAGCATCTCGCTGCTGTTTCGAAGCTGTAGTGATATTGTGATGGACAGAACCAAGATTTCTCAATTCTAGAACCATGATGTCTAAAAGTTCAACAGACTCTACCATTAAATACCCAAGGAAGTCTGAGGTCCAGGACAGAGGGACTGATCGATGTAAATCAAGTGGCCCTGTATTGATCTCTGAGACTTCAGTGTCTAGGGATTTGTCTCACCAAGTGTAGATGTCAATATCTGAGCTCAACACCTTGGGCAATTCTTAACCCAGAGAGAAATAGGTGCCTCTAGGGCCTAATTCCTCTTGTCCTAATGTGGGCATTTAAAACAGCTTAGATGAATTGCACCCAACTATGGGGTCCAATGATCATAAAAGGAATCTATAGGGAGAGGCTTTGCTGTAGACACTTATGCTGTAGATAAGGTAGTTGAGACAAATCTTACTGATGAATTCTGCTGCAGGAGAGCTGGCATTCAGACAGATGTGAAGTTACAAACGGGATCAAAGGATGGGTTTTCAATGACACCATGATCTAATCCATAAGTCTCTATTCATTCTAGCCTTTTTTTGTTGAATTTTAAGTAGAAGAATTTAAGATATGGCTCAATGATAGCAGTAATAAAAGTCATCATTAATCTAGAAAGGCTGAGTTATGAGAAAATATTAAAATAACTAAATATGTATAGCTTGACTAAAGCCATTATTGAAAGAGAAATATGATAATTATCTACAAGCTCTGGAAGGATGCACACACTAAGGATTTTTTTAATGGGGATTTTCAGGAAACTATAGCTAAGAGTAATGTGATTATATGAGCAAAGTAAAATTTAGGCTGACAAAGAAAAAATTCCTAATAATGAAGTGTAGAATAATCTTCCAAAGGAAATTGGCTGAAGTCCAATCCCATTTGAAGCCAACTGGACAAAGATCCACAGAGAACAATCCTGCATTAGCAGCAAGATGGACTAGATGACTCAACAGCACTTCTTCATTTTTAAATTCCTATCATTCCACTGCATGAAATAATCCAATAAGCCAAGGGGAAGAGGGAAATAAGCTTAGCAACAACCACACAGCCGTCTTTTCTCCCAGGTCTGCGCGCTGCAGTCAGTGCATCTCGCACTGACGGAGGAAACATCTGTATGTGGTCAGAGTACTGTGTTAATTCGGTGCTACAAAGTCACGTGTCTGATGGCCCCTTCTGTGCATTGTTCTACTCATTAATGAAATACCATTACCAGAAGAATCGACCCTGTGTTGTAAATGTATCAATCATGATTTTTCCTGCACCAGCTACTCATAATTGGTTTAAGCTTTCTTGATCTCGGATGTCAAGTGGGGTTAAACAAAACACAAAAAATAAATAGCCTGTAGGCACATGTTTCCACTGAAATAATCTTGCCACGTGTTGATCTACAAGGTGTAGGGTGACAACATTTTTCTAAAGTTATGATACTGATTTTTAAAGCTGTACAATAGTTTAAAATTCCGAAGAAGCTTTGCCATTTTATAGCTAAAAAAAATCTTGCTGAGAGTCTGTGTTACTGTACTCTGTTTTCTGGTACCCTTAAGCCACAGATAAGTTGTCTTAAAGAATGACTATTCAATTTAATTGAGGATTTGGTTTTCCTCTCCAGGGAGTATTAGATGGTCTTAACTATATATATATATATATATATATATACATACATAATATTTTCTGAAGAAGTGTTTTCAATTGTAACACTAGCTTTCTACAACCATTGCAACTCCCCAGCAGCCTTACTCTGTAATTCTTACTAACCTATTCACTCCATGGAGAGGTCCGAGAGTTCAGAGAGTACATTTAAGATATATAGCAGGGGACAACTTTAAAAAAAAAAAAAAGATTGTAAAAGAATATGAACATCTGGAACAGGCTGCCCAGAGAGGCTGTGGAGTCTCCTTCTCTGGAGACATTCAAGACCAATCTGGACACATTCCTGTGTGATTTAATCTAGATGATCCTGCTTGGGCAGGGGGGTTGGACTAGATCATCTTTTGAGGTCCCTTCCAACAGCTAACATTCCATGATTCTGTGATCTGAAAAATAGATCTACATGCTATATAGGGTTTGGGTTTTTTTGGTTGGGGTTTGTTTTGGTTTTTTGTTTTGATTTGTGGGGTTTTTGTTGTTGTTGTGGGTGGGTTTTTTTGCCTCAAGTGCTCAATTAGGCATACAACAGCAGAGACAGGATTTCTCTTTTTCAAAAGAAGGAATATTAACGGAAATCTATGCCTGCATAACAAAACAGTGATCAACAGCTTGTAGCTTACACCACTGATTCTGAATTATTCACATAATTTCTCCTTGATTTCTTCCCCTTCTCCAATGAACTTTCCAAATCAGAACCTGAATTACTATTTTCCTACCTTCTTTCTTTTGTCAAAGGAGTTAAAAGAAAGCAAATATTCAAATTTTACCACATGCAAGCCTCCTAAATGCTTAGACATTGAAGATTTTCCCTTCTCTCCTGTCCTAAGATAATACAAGACATAAACCATGAATTACCCTTTAACCGCTGCAGCTGCTAATTCCCACTCCTGGAGACGGAGTTGATGCAGTAAAGTAGCAGCTGTACCCCTGCAGCCTACCTGCCCCTGAAACTGAGGTTGCCTTACTGAAAGCGACCCACCACTTTTAATCACTCTGAATGTACGCCAAGAGGAAAACTGGCTGCCACATTATAGTTCAAAAGGGTTGGACACACGTTGCTGCGGGATGGAGTTCAAAGAGTGGCCCGAGACGCTGTAAGGGATGGAAGATAATCATCAAGAAAGAAGGCGATGGGAGCCAAGGGGAAGGTCTGTGGACCGCAGGGTTACACCACGGGAGCAGTAGAAAGGATCAGATGGGGAAGGAGCCCACATGAAGCAGAATTTTATCACCTCCAGAGTGACCATGAGGAAGAAGACATCGCCTACCAGAAACCCCTAAAGACGTGAGAAGCTCCTTTTATCCTGCAGTCTTCTGGGCAACCTGGGCGAGAGTCCTGTATGCAAACCCAGCAACAAAGTCTCTGCTGCTGCCCTTGGGCTTCTTTTCTGCGTGATGTCTAAGCAAAGAGAAAAACCAAAAAACAAATACCAAAACCAGGGAACGATGAGACAGAGGAATGGGAAAGCTGATTAAAGCATTTTCCACACAGGGGGCAGATCAAGGAAGAAGTGAAAGAAATATTTTCAATTATTTTTAGGAAATTATCACTAGGAAATTGAATTAGACTTAACTCAGACAGCTATTTCTAATGGCAGCATTTTAACCAAAAGCCAAACTTGCTAGAATTTTTAATTCATTTACAATGTTGACATAATTATGTTTAAAAAAATGGAAAGGAAACACTGTATTTCTATTTGAACTTAAGTACTGAAAACTAATCACATGTAAGTACTACATAAAGCACAGCTCAAAGGATGGCTTTTTCTAGCAGCTAGCAGGACTCTCAGCATAGCAAAGATACTATGACATGAAAATACCTTTGCAGCTTTGCAGCAGAGCAACTACTTGACTTCTTTGTCCAATTTTGCTTTGCTCTATTAGAAGACATGTGGCCAGGCAGCAGCTATGAAAGCTACATAACTTCCTACTGCAGGTTCCTGCACTTGTATGGAAATACCCAGAGGGAGGAATGATTTCATGAAGTGAAAATAGCGATTTCACGGAGTGTGTTGAAACAGAAGGATTTTCCTGAAGATGGGTAGGAAAGGGAGAGAGTAAGGATCATTCTTGCAGAGATGAATGGGGAGTAAACTCACAGCAAGGCTCCAGAGGTGACAGAAAGAAGGGCTGGAGCACATCTCCTATGAGGATAGGCTGAGAGAGTTGGGCTTGTTCAGCTTGGAGAAGAGAAGGCTCCAAGGGGAGCTTACAGCAGCCCTCCAGTACCTGAAAGGTACCTATAAGAAAGCTGGGGAAAAACTGTTCACGAGGGCGTGTAGTGATAGGACGAGAGGTAATGGTTTAAACTAGAAAAAGGCAGAATTGGGTTGGATACCAGGATAAAATTATTCACTATTAAGGGTGGTAGATCAGTGGAACAGGTTACCCAGAGAGATGATGGAAGCCCCATCCCTGGAGATATTCAAGGTCAGGCTTGATGGGGCTCTGAGCAACCTGATCTAGTAAATATGTCCCTGCTTACTGCAGGAGGTTGGACTAGATGACCTTTAAAAGTCCCTTCCAACCAAAAACATTCTATGGTTCTCTAAAGAAAGATGGAGATCTTCCAGGGAAAATCTCATGGCATCTGTAGTTAAACCTGAAAGCTGCAGGCTGGAAAGAAGGATGGAATGAAAACACTATCTCAAGGAGACCATCTGGAGGGTCACATGCCTGTTTTCAGTCCCTTTATTTCAGGCTCTCTTTCATAGCAGGTCAGAGTTTTCTCTATGAAGAGTAATTTGGTTCTAGTTTAGTATCACGCACTGTAACACTCATCATTAGGTACCAGAAGTTTTGGGAGCCATTGATTCAGTGTGCTCACCTTTGGGAAACCAAAAGTGCCTGATATGAAGTCCTGCCACAAAATCACATTGTTACTGACAAGATAATGGAAAAATTGAAAGAAACTAAAAACAAACAAAAAACACCCCACAGCAACAAAACAAAACAAAACCAAAACAAACAAAAAAAAAACCCTAAAAACTCCCACATTTTTATACAAATAAAATTAATAACCTGAAAGCTAGGAAAAGAATTTTGAGGCTTGGCATTTCTTTACATTAGTATTTAATAGTCCTATTCAGCCCTGACTCCAAGGGACCTGGCAAGGAAATAGGTGGTAGGAAGACTAGGACAGTGATAAGAAGCATGGAGCACCTCTCCTTGTTTTAGAGTAAGCAAAAGGAAACCATCTCAGCTGAAGAAAGTAGAGAACGGTCTGAATTAAAGGTGCACTTTTAAACCGCAATTTCCCCACACACACAATCAGTGGGAGAAGTTCTGGGAAATTAAAATGCATTAGGATAGGGGGAAAAACTTTCCTTTCTTTTAAAATCTTCTAATTTGGTGCTCTGAGTCTTGATTTTTAAACTTAGATTGGTATCAGTGGCACCTCTCATTTTGTTTTGAGATGCAGATTTTAAGCTACTGTCCTGAGGTTTGTTGCAAGGTTTTGTTTGATGATTCTGAGTTTGGGAGATGAGGGGGGAAAGTAGGAGTACAAGGAGATGATCACTTTTAGAAAGTATTTGTATATCTCTGTAGTGTGTCCCAAGTGTTTTTAGTGGCTAAAACTTTTTATGTCTAGTGGGTGACACACTTGGATCCTTTCAAAGCCAAAATACCCCTAGGCTTACCCTCCACTGTGTGACATTACAAGGGCAGCAATTACAAGTATTTTAACACTAAAAACACTTACAGAAAGGTACCAAATTTTACCTGGCCTTCTGAATAAGAAGAAAAGGAGACTAATTCAATACAAATGTGATTCCTAAATGCAGTATAACTACACACAAAAATCTAGCCAGTTTACATGCATTAATTGTTGCCACAATGTTGAAGTGTCTGTAAGTGCAATTGCATTACTCAAGTAAGCTCCAAATTGTCAAATTTATTCACACAGTGCAGACATATCATATTTTTAAGTGATTCCAATTAGTTAAATAATACTCCCTTTCTGCACAAGAAAACATTCAACATTCAACAGTAAAAAAAATCCTTTCCATTTTCCCCCAGATTCCAGGTGAGTTGGATTCTTCAGCTTAAGTCTCCCTAAAACACAGAGGACGAAATATTTAAAGCATTGTACTGATTTTATAATACAGATAATGAGGGTTTAGAGTCATAGATCTCACAACTTCATGAGGAATGAAGGCCTAGGTTCTTTAAGCCCCCTACCCATTGCAATCCTAAAGTAGCACATTATGGTCCTCCTGCATTAGATTCCTCTATGGGTTCGAGGAAACTGGTTGCCTGCAAACTGTGAAATTTAAAATGCACCTAACTAGTCAAGACTAGTCATAAATATGGAAAACTAAAGAGTCCCATCTTTGACTTAGGAAAGAAAGGCAGACACTGGCACACCAGCCTTTGAAGGACTTACATACCAAGCACCAGGGATCCTGAGGTCTGCTGGTTAAACAGAATTTTCACATAACTGAAAGAGATTTTCTAGCCACTAACAACACTGGTTTAAATTTTAATGGTGCTGTTCTGAAGAAAAGTAATTAACATATGGTTGACTTCCCATATATTAGAGAAAACAGTAACAGTGACTAAATCAGTATCTTCTGTAGCACGGCATAATTTCAGCTGTCTTGGTCATGAGGAGTTGCGCAGCTGACTCATCTCACAAGTGTGTATCAGATAACGAGAATGAACACAAATTCTTCATAATGTCAAGGATTAGATTTTACCTAAGACAGAGGACATGGGACTGTACTATGAGGGGCTACCTGGAAAGCAGAAGCCAGCCAGCCATTTCCTCTTTGAGTCACAGAAAATCCCTGACAGGTGGTTAATTGATAATACCATATCACGGGGCAATCTCTATACTGTCAGCTTGATTGCTGGGCTTCAAGTGAGGGCACATAATCTTGGCTTTCCACAGTCTCTGAGTTCAAGGTGTCATTCTGAATGTGTGGCTTACAAGCCCCAGATCCCCACAGAGCTAAATTCTTCTAAGAAATTTGTATCTGCTACAAAACAGGCTCAAAGCAATCTCAAGCTGTGGCAAAGCCATTGAGAACTTCCTGGGATGTTGTGTCCTACCAATTATGGCCACCGGTATGGCACTAGGAGATGTCACAGAGTGTCAGAACACCAAATCTACCCAAGAAGCTCTTGTCAGAACCTGCTAGATGATGTTCAGAGATGTTAGCTGAATTAAACGAAATAGGGAAATGATTAATGGCATCAAGTCTGGCAGGTGGGTTCTTATCCTGGCAGACACTTGGCAGACTGTGGGTTCGACTTAGTCACAAAAGGAGGATGTGGAGAAGCCAGATCAGATAACAAAAAAAGTCTGCAAAACACATGTCTCTACTTGGGATCATATTTATTAACAGTCTTATTCTTAGAACTAGAACTAAAATAAATAGAAGAACCCCAGCTGTCAAGAACCACTGATTAATCATGAGGTTTCCAGTATTTCAAGAAAAACGGAGAGGCATCTAAACCACTATCCATGCCTTGTCTAGGTCCTCCCCTATATTCACTGGAGCAAAACAAAGAGCTTACAGCAACTGGACACCTGACTGAGATAGCCAGTGAAGGACCAGGGGGCGGATGGAGTCAATATAAGCTGTTGCTGTTGCTTCGTACAGTGTGGGGAGAGATAGGTAATCCCAAAACACAGTCCAAGGCATAGCTGGGTTGAAACACTCTCTGAAGCTGCTCTTCCAGCTGAATGAGAAGAAAAGGCACCTAAAGAACATCTGTAGGATCAGATCTGAAGTCATCCCACCTCCGTGTTGGCACAGCAGATTCTCCATCAAATTTAACACACCAAAGGATTAATCTACCCATCATTTAACTCAGATGCCCATAAAATGATTGCTGGGGTTCAGAAAATATGAGTGGCATGGTAGACAAACTCCTGCTTCCATCAATCAGCTTTTCATTAACATCATTCATCCTGGCCTCTTTATTCTGAACAAAATCTGCATTCTCTCTTTACCATGCAAATACCTCTTACATAATAAATACCGCAACACAATAAATCCTTCGGTGTCCCTTTTTCCTTGTTGAGAAACTGTCTCTGCAGTGCTTTATACTGAAAAATTTCAGCACACATATTAAATGTAATATTTCTTCCCTGTGCCAGCGCATACAAAGATTGTCATTTTCATTTTCTACCCAGTCAGGAGAAGGATTGAAATCACACCCACTTTCTCAGCTCTACCCATTGGGCTGTGAATGTTAACACAGATGAAAGCTCCTCCTAGGATTGTCCTAGTTAGAAGTCTAACTTAGACCTTTCTCCAGAATGAATGAGGTGTGAGTGGTAGGTTGTTTGGAGGGTATTTTGTCTCTTCGTTCCTCCTGTTTGGTTCTCTAAAGGGTCTTCAGATATCAATTATGGAAAGAGAAAAAAAAAAAGGGGGAAGGGGTTTTAGCTATAGAAACAGCATATAAAAATAAAACAACCTTGAAAATAAAACAACCTTGAACTGCTTTCTTCCAGAAGTTCCACCACGTCCAGGAAACGGGATCCTCCCTTCCCATTCTGGAAAATAGGTGAAGCTCAGAAAGAAAATCCAAGGTTGGACCCATCTCTAATTTTCATTCAGCCATTCTCAAATGATTTGCCTGTACACTAACAACCTCTGTGTGCACGTGAAGGCAACCATCTGTAAGCAAAAAGGACATCACCTGAAAGTACCAAAGGCAACAGGAAGATCTGCTCCCACAGTAATTTCTGCCTGCTCTAACACTGTCATCTGAGTTGTCAAACGTGGGATCTAAAATAACCCCCTCCATGTTTTCTTCAAGGCTTTTCTGTGTCCAACTACTACACTTCTGAACTGCCTTCATAAATTCTGATTCTGCCACAGCCTTGTTACTGACTTTCAGGGAAAATACTCTGTGCCAACCAAAAAGATTTTCATATGCAGCTCCAAGACAGTTCCTTAGCCTGCGTTATTACCTCCTCTACTGCAAGAACACCGTTTCTCCTGGGAAGAATTGTATTTCCTTACTTATCAACACCCTCCTCTGCACATCAGCGTGTTTCCTCTCATCCTCCTTCAGTCACATTGTGCAAAAATCCTGGAAAAGGTGAAGTGTTGCATGTGTTAATGAAAGGCTGATTAGGAATTGACTGCTAATGGCATAGATGCTGCATCCCGAATTGCCGTGGGATGTTTCTACCAGCTATCAAGCCAGAACACGTGTGCACAGGTAGCAAATATACCATGGAGAGGCACTTGTGCACCTCACTATTAGCCTGAAACAGATTTTCCAGCATCTGAGCAGTGACCCGTTAATAGCTTACATAATGAAAAACAGCACTGAAATGAGTCAGTGTGCTTGGCAAATTCAGATCATTAACCATGAGAAAGCGCTTCAAGTGGATCAAGGGAGAAACACATACCCCAGAGAACATTAAATAGAGAAGTCTTATTAGTGACAAGTAAACAGATGCAACATTCCTCGAGAAATGGCGGGATGGACCCCTTTGTTTCCCATAGAAAACTCCTCTCTGAAAGACCAGGTCCCACCTTTCACAACAAAATACACGCTAGACTCCTGACATCCCTTCCCAGGTATCTACTCACCGAAAGGGAGCTCTGTAAGAAATAAATTGGAAGAGAAAGCATGTGGGTCCTACAACAGCAGAGTCACCACTGTGCAAACACAGCAGGAACCTGCAGATATTAAGAGCAATCCATATACAGATCCATACTCTAAATGATAAGGAAAGACTGGAGCCCTCTGGGAGGCTGCAGGTCTGCAAAACAAGTGGGCTTCACTAAGGTGGTGGCCATGGTGCTTTTCTGCAGGAAGTTGGACCACAAATAAAGCAGACAAATGAGTTTTTCACTTAAAAAAATTAAAAAATCCCAAATTTACGACAAATCATTCCAGTTAACAGTGTCACATGAAAGAACCTGAGAAAAAAAAATCAGAAAACTCTTCACAAGGGTTGCAACTGTCCCTCTTGAGCAGTTTCTCTATTAGTGGCCACCATTCATGACCAATATATACACATGGGGTAGTAGTTGACCACTGCAGTGGTGGTCTTGTACCATCTTGAAATATTCAGAGAGGTACCTGCCACACAGTTTTGTAAAGCCCAGTCTAAACATTTTGACCGTCTTAATA
Organism: Heliornis fulica; assembly: GCA_013399135.1. NCBI lineage: Eukaryota > Metazoa > Chordata > Aves > Gruiformes > Heliornithidae > Heliornis > Heliornis fulica. Next base: position 566,871 of record VXBZ01003662.1, on the reverse strand, counting down.
AGGTACTTCAAACACTTTTCTTTTAATTCATTTTTTAAAGGGTAAAGAAATGCAAGACAAAAATGCAGGTTTCCACCTTCCCAAACCAGTATTTATAATGTTCTACATGAAAACACAAATCAATTTAGACTCTGCATGTTAAATCAAAATGTTTTGTTGTATTTTTTTAAAGCATGGCTTAACGAGTTTTTTTTTTAAAAAGTTAATTGTGTTTGCTGTAGTATAAAGGATCAAAGCACATGAACAGTGTATTTTGTTCTATGTGAAACAGCTTCAACCTTAGGCTTTCCAGACACACAGTATCCACGATATCCCAAAGATGCTTGAAGAACTCACGTTTCATACTTTCAGCAATCCACCACTTCTGCTCAGCATTCTCAGCCCTAGGCTTCATCCTAGAGATATGCCGTATACTTAGTAGTTCCCCATATTTCATTTTTATGAAACTGGAGTGACTCCTTTGATGTAAAATATGTAATTTCTCCTCATAAAAGACCGATACAAGGGCCATTTGACAGGACAGGATGTTGCACTAATGTTTGAGATGCCTATCTCTTCAAGCAAGTCTGATGCTATACACAATGCTCACTTGGCTTCGTTTCCTTATCCATTTTATGTGCATGAACAGCTGGAGATGGACATATAGAGGCTTTAACCTTCTGCAGCACATCTAAAAAAGTACACAACCAAAATCTATGCAGCTGTGAATGCCAGAAAGCCATCTGTATACAAGTTAATTGCTTTTGGTTTGAATAGTTTCCATTTTTATCCTGCCATCTACATTTGCACCTATTCAGTGGTTCATTTTGGACGCAGCAGGGGAACACTAGCCACATTCTAACCCAGCTCTTCCATCTTCCAGGCCTGCTTTGCTGCAAGCCTTCCCTCAAAATCACTCCCTCCCTTCAGCATTTTTTTTCTCTGTCTCAGAAACCAACCAAGCAAACCTAAGGAGTGCTATTTTCACCAACACTTTTGAGGAGTGAATTACTGGGCTGAGCAGATGACAGGAGCAAAGCATGGGTTTATTTTCTGGCTTCCCAACCCCACTTACTTTCTGGTGACAAACTCGAGCTGTCCACATGCAGCAAATTCAGCCCTGAGCAGAAGGAATAGCACTGTCAGACTACGAAGCACCTTGAACTGATTGCTTTGGAAAACAACCAGCTGTTCTCTCGTTCATTAAATCCGTAGATACACATACGTGTGCGTGTATAGTAAATTAACAATGCAAATCATACTCCAAAAAAGAGTATATATCTCCAACATCTACTTAAAACCTTGCTACTAATTACAGATGTGATTCAGACCAGTGATGTATTTCTAATTAGCAAAAATAATCAGTCCTGTTTTCCTTGGAGAAAACAAGTGTGGCCTAACTAGCAAAAATACAAGTAAAGTTAACACTAAAAACTTCTGCCTTGTACCTTCTAAACAGTATTTGTGTTTCTTTACTAATGTGCAACTTTATTAACGACCTTATAAAAACATCAATATTATCTGAGCAAATACACCATTTCCTTCAAATATTGTCATCTCTAGATCTCATCTCTGAGTGCAGTTTCTGTCAGAGATCGCGTGTGAAGGTGGAAGTTGTTTTACAGGCAGGCTTAAACTTGCAATATTTACTGAAAGCAAAATGAAAGAGTCTTCTGACTTATGTGCGTGGAAATGCTACTAAAGAAACACGCACAGCAACTTCTCTGTGTCTACAGAAAGCATTGTTTGGGGAAACCAGAGCCAAGTCATCCAAATCTGTCCCTTTATAAATATATAGAATAAGTATTTTAAACATTGCTTGCTAGCTGTAGGAACAATAACAACAAAAAAGCCTGCAGTGAGTCACCATAGTCTTCTAGGAATAATTAAACTAAAATACTATTTATAGTGACCTTTCCCGTTTACTTTACAGTTACTGGTCAAAAGTACAGTGTCACCCCGTGGACACGCGTAATCAACTTTAATTTCCATTCTAACTGAGAAATGGAGCTGTTAACATCAAGAAACATTAAAAAGAAGCTGCTTCGCTTAACTTGCTCTGTCTAGCTACCTGGTGTTAGGTTTTGTGATAAAATACCAATTCAAATGCACCCAAGGGGGCGCAGGGGGACCCAAATCATCTCCTGCTCCTCCCAAACCCATCACCCGAGCCATTCCATCTGCAGCACACAGCTTGGAGGCACCAGAGCATCTGGGGGAGCAGAAATAACCCCTGGGTTATAATAACCCTCCCCCCGAGACAGCCTCAGCTTTAGGGAGTTGAGGGAGACACCTATAACCAGGAGTCCATGAGAAAGGCTCTTGACAGGGGTCACAGCCTGTAGGGAAAGGGTATTTTGGGATTGCATAAGATCTAAATGCCTGGGGGAGGAATAAAACATGTGCAGGGATGGGGGTGGGGGGCTCCAAGTGCAGGAGCTGGAGCTGGACCAGGGCTCACAGAGTGCCCTGTACGTGGGACACCGGCACACGGAGTTGGTGCATCACCAGGTGAGAGCTAGCAGAGTAAGCCAGACTAGCTGGCAAGCTGGTGAACTAGCCTAGAAGCCAGCTCTGTCCCCATATGTGAGGCCAACGGAGCAGGTGGCTATCAAAGGGACCATGGGAGTCCTAGCTAGATGCCAGAGATTCTGGAGGACTGTGGGGTGGATTGGAAGACTGCTCTGTATGTCTGGGGGTGAAGCACCAGAGCTGATCTAGGATCCAGGACCAGCTACAGGATGAATGGCCTGTGCAAAGCCAGCTGCTGGTGGTATGTAGCGTGTACATGTGTCCATGTCTGTGTGTCAGGGAGTCAGTGCTAGCATCTGGACTTCAGCAGAGGCTTTGGTGGCTCCCCAGTCCATGTGCCAGTACCAGAGACTAGATATCTGGGGCCAGATGCTGGACAGTGACAGAAGCAGGTACAGAGGAGGCCACAAAGATGATCAGAGGGCTGGAGCACCTCTTCTACAAAAACAGGCTGAGAGAGTTGGGGTTGTTCAGCCTGGGGAAGGCTCAGGGGAGACCTTACAGCGGCCTTCTAGTACCTGAAGGGGCCTACAGGAAAGCTGGGAAAGGACTGTTTGTAAGGGCATGAAACAATAGGAGGGACAGTGGTTTTAAACTAGAACAGGGCAGGTTTTGATTAGACATTAGGAAATTCTTCTCTATGAGGGTGATGAGAGACTCGTAATCCATAGCCAACTGCCGTGGTCATGGTCCTCTCACAGTAGCTGTGGCACAGACAGAAAGCCCAGACTAACAGATTGCCATGGCAGTCTCCGAAGGATCTTTTGTTCAGAGACCTCCAAACTATTTTGGAGAAGTCAAAAAGGATATTAATTGCCTAGCGTCTGTTCTTGCAGTCTGGTGTCCCCCTTCTTGTCTAAACCCAGCAGTGCTGCCTTTTAATCAGCAACAAAAGGCAAGCAAAGGAAAACTTGCATCCCAGCACCAATTTTTACTTTACTTCTATTTCTCAGTTAAAACTGTGCTTAAGGATATACAGATGCATATGGAAATACACTCTCCTAAGGAAGAATAGTGGATTATTTTCATATATGTGTCTTATTCCATCTCTTCTGCCTCTTGCATGCAGTAAAAGGGAACTTTAAAAGCCGCAGGTCAAGGCCTAATATTTAGGGACATCTCAAAGAGATAATCCAATCCACCTCACAACAGCTGCACGCTTCACCTACTTCAACAGAGCCACCTCTAATTTGTACTAAAACAAGATCAGCATCAGGTCCCTGGTTTCCAGCAGCAAAATGTCCCACAGCACCAAGACAACATTAGCAAGTGTCATACACCCCATACACATGGGGCAAGTCCTTCCACTAAGTAAACAATAATGACCAGAGGGGATTACAGCCGTCAGCTTTACACTCAGCTTTTCCACCGTATAGAAGTAACATCTTTTTCTGGAACATGGACAGTACCCGATACGTGTCCCCCCAGGACAGGAGAGGAGATATTCCCACACCATGGAAAACAACAGCACTGGCTGAATACAGAGGGCCTTACAAAGACATCATGAATTAGCAGAAAACTAGTTTGGAAAGATAAGATATTAAACAATTTCTGTGGGGAATAAGAACACTGGAGATTATTTACTTTGCTTTAATTACTTTGGCACACTGCTAGATTAGTTTTTGTATGCTACTAGATTTTCATACCATCACTTTACAATTGCAAGGAAGCGAGTTCATGTTCTGAATATTTAAGGTTCTCCATATCTGTATTATCTTGTCCTGTGCTGGAGTTTCTGCCATTCAATTCACAAATAAATAAGAGGGTTACAGATTCACTTTTGAAATTATTATTATTACAGTGATGCGAGCAGCAGCCTTAATTTCTAGGTACGTCTTTCAGGCTTGCCTTGCATCTATCTATGTGTATTTTGACAAGAATCCACTGTTAACATATACAATATCAAAACAAGGATAGTCATCAAGTTTCACTGATGCTTTCGATCTAGAGCACACTGGGTCATCTTCCACTCTCCTGGAACACTTTGATGGAAAACTGATAATAAGCCAATTTCCAGAGGACCACAGCTAATAAAAACACGATGGAATGTTTGAAAGACATTTCCCTGGAGGCTTTATGAAGTGTTTAATAGGCTCTATAGTTATGGACCATATTACTACACAATACTATTAAAATAGCAGTTTTAGATTCTCCATTAAACAGAGCGCAAAGAAACCTGTGATTAAAAAAAACTAAAAACCTTACTTGTCCCACTGTTTTGATACTAGTATGAGATTTATGAGAGTCTGTGTGAAAAATTTAATTGTCTGAAATAAAGTTCCTGCCTTCATCTTGACTCTTTCCTGTTACAGAGTATTTAAAGGATGCCATTTACAAGAAATCCAAAGTTTTCCTGCCTTGAAAAGAGCTGCCTGTAACTAAAACAACTGCAAACAATACCTCTGCAATACAATTAAACAAGCACCAGTCTATCCAAGAAACAAAGCTCTGTTAACAACAGGATTTGGATCTGAAATTTCCTCAAACTAATTTACCACATTTTATTTCACATTAGGTGGTTTGGCCATAAGTACCGTTAAAGAGCTTTGGGCTTCCAGCACTGAGGGATTTTGCTTTTTATTCTATGTGTGTGCAGTACCTAAGACAGCAAGGCCCACTATTAACAGCTCCTCCACAAACATGAAAATCCCCAAAATAATGAAAATCCTCCAAATAACGAATATGAAGATAATAGCAAAATAAACACTGACCAAACAGTAAATACCCATGCACTCATAAACAATTTAAATTGCAGTGTACCCCACAGATGCTTGAAGGATTACTCCACGCAACATGACAACAGAGTTAATTTAAAGCCAACTGGGAGAAATTAAAAGGCTCAGGTTAATTATTGCGTTGCAGCTGGGCTGGAGGCACAAAAAACAGAGCAACTGAGAAGAGTTCAGAGATAAGCAACCATGGTTTCTGCTTGCCCTCTCCCTACTCCTCATCTGCTCTCAGGGAGGGCACCATGACAGGGCTCTTCAGTAAGCAAAGAGGCCACTTCAGAAGTCCCTCTCTTCTGATAGCTCCACTCTTTGCTTCATACACCACCGTACTTCATGTGCCTGATGCCCAAGGTGCCCGTCCTTCGTGGCACAAAATGAAGAGGGGGGTGTGTTTCACCACATGAGCTTCTGAGAGCCTTTGCTGCGGCTGTTATCGAAGCGAGGGAGAATGTAAAACTGGGTGAGACAGGTAAAACCAGGAAGCATTATAAAAGTGGCCATCTGAGGTTGAGGAAGGTGGTTCACTGTCAAGGGAAAGGGAAACAGTTTACATCTAGTTTCATACTACTAAATAGATAACATTTGCTGTTAACTTGAAGATATTTGGCCTGATATGTAGGAAAACAGGTATCTCACGAGAGATGTATTTAGTTCTTGATGTAAAAAGAAGGCAAAACTTCAAATTGAAATGATTCACATTTTGGTGTCATGACAGAGTATGATCTCCAGAAAAGTTTAAGAATTCAAGAGATGATTAGAAATATGGATTTTTTTTCTTTTTAATGACAGCTGGAAGATAAAGACTCCAGTACACACAAAGTTCCTTCAAAGTAGGGGGAAAAAAAAAGTTTATTACTAAATGAAAAGGTCTTCCAGAAGAAATCAGCAGATCAGATACCAAGACACTTTTTTGCTAAGAGAACATCTAACTTAGTTACCAGTCAGGCATGGCTGAAATGGCTGTAAGCCATGAAGGAGATCAAACCTGGGCTGATGTACTAGCACCTGGTCACATGACTATGAGTGTGTATATATATGTTTTTATATATATATATATATACACACACATATCTATACACCCACCCTCACCCCCCACCCAGTTTGTATACAATCTACCACTTAATATCTCCTAGAAAATGTATATTCTGGATCTCACTTGATCAGGGCCTCAGATGAAAAAACAGACAAGTCAGACACCAGAAAAAAATTAGGGCTATATCCTTTTCCAGGAACTTGGAAAGAACAAGTTGGAAATGTTTCCAGAGATGTCCATCTGCTATGATCAGAGAACTGCAACTTTGTTTCTTAATTCATGTTTTTTTTCATATCTGAGTAACAAACTCTGTTGCAAAACAAAGGGCTTGCAGAAAATTCAAAGACAGCAACAACTATTTTCTTCTCTGAGAAGACATTAGCTTGCAAAGCCTTACAGAAGGTAGCCTGAAATTTCTGGATACCTGCAACTTCATTACTTAGAAAACAGTAGCATCTATCTCTGTTATTATTAACTTCAATTTGCAAGCCTGAGTGCCAAAAGATCTTATTTGGTCAGGCAGCTCTCCAGATTCCTTGAATATACCCATTAGCCAGCAGCCTCCTCAGCTTTCTAGCAGAACCGTGTGTTGGGGCCCTGGCTACGTGCAAGGGACCCTGGCCTTGCCTCAGAGCCGGAAGACTCCCTAGGAACAAAGAAAGAGTCTACAAGGGGAGTGACCGAGAAGATTGAGACTCACGGGCTTTATGCGTTAACCAATCAGGACCAAGTATTTGTTGCGTAATCGGAAAACTATAACCAATGATAAGTTCACCCTTGCCGGATGTTCGGAAAACTATAACCAATGATAAGTTCACCCTTGCCGGATGTTCCCGGACACTGGGACCAAAGGGTATATAAAGATGTGTGAGAGGAGAAATAAAGGGATTGAATCTGCACCACGTTGATGTGTACTTCCACCCCGGTCCGCGCCGTAATCGCAGGCTCCGGCACCCGTGTGATGCCCTAGTTCAATGGGCTCCTACTCACCACCAGGTTTGGTGGAGGAGGAAGAATTCAGTCTGTTGACAAAAAATGTTCCAGGGTTAGACAAGAGTTGCCAAGGAGAGCACAGCAATTTCTCATCGCTAACCCCAACAGTATCACTGATTAGCTCTCAGAGGACCGTGTCCTACAAGCTCAACAGAAATCATCAACAGACGATGCTGTACTTTCTGTGAGAGAAAATTTCAAGGACCAACCAGCCTTTTTTCCCCTCTTTATTATGTCATGTTGTTGTAGGCATCCAGACAGATCTGATATTATTTTCATGTTAATTTAAAAATAAAATAAAAATTCCTGTAGCATTAATTATAAAGTTCTATGTATAGTAATCTAGAGTAACTTTAAAAATGCACAATTATGTACATGCTCTACAAAAAACCAAACTCACGCAGCAGTAATCCAGAATTCATAGTCAAACTATTTCACAAAGGGACAGTGCTCAAAGTACTTATGCGTTACATTTGAGGCTTTCTTTTGCATTTTTAGGTAAGATAAATTTTTGAAGCTGCATTATATTATACATTCGTCTCAGAAACAAATTAATTTCTGGATAAAATCGCACACAAGTTGAAGCTGAGGAACTTTTTTTTTCCAGCCTTAAGAAGAGAATGCTAAGGAAGAATTGTAATGTTGTCTATAGGTACATAACAGGAAGATACAGAGAAGACAAAGCCAAGCTCTTCCCCAAGATGCACAGTGATCACACAAAAGGCCACAAACGTAATTCAGAATAGTGGACATTGTGACTAAATATGGGAGGGGGAGGAAATGCCATGAGAATGGTCACAGAGTGGAATGCATACCCACAGAAGATGAGGGATCTCCATTCATACTTGGAGATGCTCGAAATCCAGCTGAACAATGCACTGGAGCTACTTGACCCAGTTGGTCCTGCTTTAAACAGATTGATTGGACCAGATGGCATCTAGAGATCCATTCCAGCCTAAAATATTTCTGATTTTATGATTCTGTAAGCATAAAAAAAAGAGAAACTTGTAGGAAAAAAAAAGGATGATAAGAGCATCATCTTTTGTGATATCTCTTTTTATCACTGGAAAAAAAGAATGTAAAAATACATCAGTGTGCCACTAATATTCTTCTGCATCTAATATAATAGAAAAACACCTCTATTACATAAATCATACATGACAGAACATTAGGTCTTTAAATAACATAGTGAAAATCAGAGATCACGGAGAAAAGTCATCCTTCAGGCTGTTATTAATAGGAATCGAAGCCACAGTGTGCATCCTCACACTAATTCCATTTGATTAGACATGTCATAAGTGTACACAGGTCCTTTGAGGGATGAAAAGGGAAAGGCCCCACTTTGTACATCCCTAAGCAGTTCAAAGAGAAAAAAACCCCCAAAAAATAAAAAGACACAATTTCACAGCTTGAGACTCCCAACTGTATGGCCAACACCCAAGGCTGAGATGGGAGACCTTGGAGCTAAAAGTTGTTGTGTTACAAATGAGTTAAAGGGCAGGACTTTATACATGTAAGAAAGGAGATAAAAGCAGTTTAATTATCTGTGCATCAGGTCCAGAAAAGAATATAAAAAAAATATATGCCCATAGTTTTCAATTTCACTTCTGGTTTGTAAAGCTTTCAAGAAACGTTCTCCAACTAAAGTAACTTGGCACTACACAAAGGGCCTGAACAACTCTGCATCTGGCTGTGGTCCCACCTTGCCACCATGGAGGTCCTCCTCTCTTTAGACAGTAACATCAGAGAAATAACTCCATCTGGTTTAAATGTCAGCATTTTTAACTATTCCACTGCTGTTCATAATAGCTACTGACGTGTTTCCCACACGTCTGCGGGCAGGCCATAAGTCATGGTTGCCAAAACCACAAGGTTTCAGACCCTCCCAGTGCAGTGGAATTTCTTTAGCATAACACCCACTTCTTTTAAGATCAAGCAAACCTAAAGTCTGGCACCATGACCTCATCAGAGCAACGTAAAATCAATTTATTCAAATGGGAAATAAATACTCAGAGATCAAGTATGCCAGCTGTAATGCCACATCTTATATTTATGGTATCATAAAATTCTAAAATGAGACACAATTCTCAATCTGTCATATCAGAGCGTGGCCAATTTCTAAACCCTTGATGAGGAAACCAGTTTGAGCACCAGTTTGAAGAAACCAGTGTGCCTCTTATTTGCGCTGTCACAAGTGCTGGCTGAAATTATGTGTACTGAAATGGAACTGAAACATCAAAGAAAGATGTTTTACAGTGAAATGTGAAAGACAGCAGTGCAGTACACAAAGTGGCTGGAAAGTCTCATCTCCAAACACGCTCCAGCTTAAGAGGTCTGAGGAGCAGAAACACAGTAGATGATGCCAATTTACCATTACCACAACTGCTGTCAGTGCTACCACTGGAGCAAACAGTGAAAGAACTTACTAGGTCTTTAAATAAAGACTTTTAACTCTTCCTATTTCTGATAAGACATTTTTCTGTTTTGGGCTTTGAAGATGGAGAAGAACTTGGCTTCCTTAGCCAGTTGCTGGTGCTGTTTAAACAAACTGGTGGGAGTGGAGCTTACTTCATTGTTGCAGTTTTGCCCCAAGTGGCAGCTAAGCACCACAAAGCTGCTTGCTCACTCAAGAGGATGGGGAGGAGAATGGAAAAAAACAAGCTTGTGGGTTGTTTTCAGTATAGGAAAATGATTGATGATGATGATGATGATGATGATGATGATGATGATGATGATGATGATGACGACGATGAAAGAATCACAGAATTGCTGGGGTTGGAAGGGACCTCGAGATATCATCGAGTCCACCTCCCTTGCCAAAGCAGGTTCCCTAGAGCAGGTCATACAGGTAGGCATCCAGACGGGTCTTGAATATCTCCAGAGAAGGAGACTGCATAACTCCCCTGGGTATCCTGTTTCAGTGCTCACCATCACCATGAAGAAGTTCTTTCTCACACTGGTGCAGAACCTCCTGTGGTCCAGATGATGATGAAGATGATGATGATGATGATGATGATGATGATGATGTTACAACAACAATAACAATCATCATCATAGCACAAGTGATGGACAAATACAATTGTTACCACATATCGAACGCAAATAAAACAACCTGACACCCGGTCTGTTTCTGAGAAATAATCCCACCTCCCAGCTCTACCCAGCTCAGGTTGTTTGATGGCAGGGAACGTCCCTTTGGCCAGCTGTCCTGGCTGTGCTCTCTCAGCTGCTTGTGCATTTGGTGGGATGTCCCCTGTTTACTTGGTGTAAACACTACAACTACCTAACAAGAAATTAAAATATCAGTGTGTCATCTATATTATTCTCATACTAAATCCAAGACATGGCCCTATATCAGCTACTAGAAAGAAAAATTATCTCAGCTGAAACCAGGACACAGGGAAAGCCTCTTCACGCAATGATTGATAACATTAACTGAATTGAACTCAGGATTGGTGTGGGCCAGAGAGAAGTAACAAAATCCTGTGGGGATGCATGAAGAAGAATGACATTGAGAAGGGTCTAAAAGATACTTCATAGAATCATAGAACGTGTTAGGTTGGAAGGAACCTTTAAAGGTCATCTAGTCCAACCCCCCTGCAATAAGCAGGGACATCTTCACTAGAGCAGGTTGCTTAGAGCCCCATCAAGCCTGACCTTGAATGTCTCCAGGAATGGAGCTTCAACCGTCTCTCTGGGAAACGTGCTCCAGTGATTCACCACCCTCATAATGTAGAATTTTTTCCTACTTGAAATAAACTAATTCAGATGAACTTCAATAAAGAATAGTAAATGAATCTACTAAAGTTCTATGCGCCTACAACACAGTATAGGAAAAAAAAACCAAACCTGGAGAAGCCAGCTATCTAAAGAAACTACTATTTAATTGGAATAACAGAGACCTGGATAACCCATGTGTTGTCTAAAATATGAATGTAAAGAGATACTGCTCTTTCAAAAGGACTGGCAGTAGAAAAAGGGTAGTGTACAGTACATCAAAAACATCTACAACTGATGCAGTTCCAGGCCATAAGGAAAACTGGATCTTGCTGAAACATCCATGTAATGATTACAAAGTCAGAGAAGAGAAGAAAAAACAGGCACACTCCCACGGTGGGGATCTATTGCACACCAACAAGCCAGGGCAAAGAGTTTTTCAAAACAACTGGCAGAATCATCCAGAATATAGGACTGGAATAATGTGTATTTTAACTACTCCCACATCTGGGAGTAGTTGAAAAAGAAATACATCAGGATATTTTGCTCAGCAAAAATTCAGAGTACACTGAAGTCAGCTTTGGATACAGCTCTAAGGAGAACAGGCAGTAAAGGGAGGAGGGGAATAGGATGGCTCTTCTCATGTCACTGTAAAGTAGCCGAGTTCATAATCCTGAGCATGCAAAACCACAAAACAGCAAAGCATTTTTCAACAGCAGCTTTAAATAAATTATTAAAACACTAACATGGGTGCTGTCTAGCTGAAGAAACACTCGGAAAACAATCATTGCAAACCACAAAGGAGCAGCATATTGAGTAGGGCTCCACAGGGTTGTGTCTCAGGTCCAATGCCATTCAATATTTATATCAGTGGCTCCAACAGTGCAACAGAAGGTGTGTGCACCAAATCCACAGATGAGACTGAGCTCTTGGAAGGCAGGATTATAATTCAAAACAGTACGAGTAAATTGGAGAGATGGAATGGGATTCAGGTCCAGATTGCAAACACATTATTTTTACAGTTAATGGAGGACAAGTCAATACAGTCATTGGTATTTGGGGACTCTAATGAGACTCTTCAACTGACCCTCAGTAAGACATGTCCAATTGGCCAGGCTCCATTGACTAGATTGGGAATGCAGTGACCCAAATAATATATCATGTACATTTAGGCACCTACATTCAGATGTTTATAACCCAAGGCTGGATGTGATCTACAGTTTAAGGGCAGCATACAAGTCAATTAGTAGGAACACATACAAAATACTTGGCTATCTTGATAATTAACTGTATAATTAACTGTATAAATAATGAACTCTACAAATGCAGGAAGAGGAACTACTTTTTCAGTTGTGTTTCTGTAGGAGAGGATCTCGAATAAAGAATACCCATCTTACTGCTACATAAATATAAAACTCCATAACAGAATTACAGCATTACAGGCAGAGAGACATGTGAAGTATTTTTTTTCTAAACAGAGCTGTCTTATATTCAGTTTGGGGCATTCCACTCCAAGAAAGATGCAGAACAACTGTAGAGACACATTTCTAGAAAACACAGCTTCATGGATGGAGTGAGGATCGTTTAATGTATCATCAGAGACACCAATATGTAACTCTAAAAGTTGTCATATGCCAAAATGGCAGCTAAAAATAGGGCGAGACATCCACGAAAGATGGGGGGATAAGTAATTTGTTCAAATGGCAAAGAGCAGGATTTTTACTTTTTATCAGTAAGAACACTGCAATACTGGCACAGAAGGGTTTTAGAAACAAACCAGAGAACTGCAAGAATATAACTGATCCTGGCTTGGGATACCATGATAGCCTAGGAGACCTCTGAATGAGTGTTCCATGAGTGCTCTCACAGGTCAACAAAATTCAGAATTACTCATTCCTCAGTCAGATGTGTGCCAGTGACATTCAGTAATTCCCAGGACCAGTTCTCAGAGGAACATCTGTCAGATTGATATTTTCTTCCAGCAATTTGTAAGGGTTAGAACTTGTGGCAAACTGTCCATGTTTTGGCATCGCTTCCTAGCAGCTGGTATAGTGCTGGGTTTTGAATTTGGGAAGATAATAATGTTGGTAACACACTGATGTTTTCAGTTGTTGCCAAGCAGTCAAGCTTCTCACACTGCCCTGCTAATGAGAAGGTGGGGGGCACTCAAGAAGCCGGGAGGAGAGTCAAGCTGGACAGATGATCCAGACTGGCCAATGCAATATCTCATACTATATGATGTTGTGCTCCATATATAACCCCAGGGTGGGTTGGAAGGCAGTTTAGCTTGAGAATAAGCTGAGTATTGGCTTCAGGTGGTGAGCAATTATGCTGTGGATCACGTGTTTTGTATATTATTATTGTTGTTGTTTGCCTTTTCTGTCCCATTAAACTGCCTTTATCTCAACTCACAAGGTTTTACCTTTTGTTTTTCTTTTCAGTTCTCTCCCCCATCCTGCAGCAGGGGGAGTGAGCAAAGGGCTGTGTGGTGGTTTTAGTTCCCTGACAGGTTTAACCATGACACAGACACACAGTGACAGCCACACCTCTACACTATGCCAACACAGACCTCCAGAACCATTAGTAACAGCAAAGGAGATGGATGGAGCTCCACTGAGCTCCCTAATGCCTTCTTGCAGAGGCAGAGAAGAAATAAGAGGAGTACTGTGATCAATAGGCCAGTGATAGAACAAGGGGAAATGGTTCCAAACTGGAACATAGAAAGTTCCATCTTAATAGAAGGAGGAGCTTTTCACTGTGAGGGTGAAAGATCACTGGAACAGGCTGCCCAGAGAGGTTGTGGAGTCTCCTTCTTTGGAGACATTCAAGACCAATCTGGACACGTTCCTATGTGATCTACTCTAGATGATCCTGCTTGGGCAGGGGGGTTGGACTGAGTGATCTTTCGAGGTGTCTTCCAGTTCCTAATATTCTGTGATACTGGTCAAAACCATACCCACATGGCAGGTACTTTCTTCATACTCATGAGTAACTCTCAAGTGAGACCATAAAAACTAAATAGTAAGATACCGGACCAAATACTGGTATAGTTCACTTCCTTCACGAAACCTACAGTGAATGAATAATCTAACTCCTCTTATTTTAAGGCAGACACCGTAATCGTTACCTCTTGGGTATCTTTAATTAGAGGGATGTGGACGAAAGACTGACGTATCAAACCTAACTCAAGCATTACACCATACACATTGAGCTTCATTTTTCTGTGGTTTTCACAGTTAGGTATCTGCCTACTGCCACTAGGTGATGTGAGGCACGTGAGAAGTGAGAAAACTCCTACAGAGTTCTCACGATAACCACACTTTACTGACAAACAAAAGCTGTCAAAACACAAAATTTGATTGTGTTCACGATTACTAATAAACTCCCCAAACCCCCAAATAATGGCAAATTATCTTTTTTGTGGTATCCACTATATATACAGGCACTTTAAATTTTCAAACTGTGCTTGCATGGAACGTAAAGATTTCAGAAAGGAGTTGAGTCCAATTAACCGAGGTTGCTATATTGGCCAAATATTTTCCCTGAAGTGAAACTGTAGAACAATCTCACCTGTTTAGAGAACACAAGTTTCACCATAAAAAAATTCACCTATTCGTAAAGCCAGGGGCAATGCTGGAACAGGGGATAACAGCTTTAATCATGTGCTTAAAACAAGTCATATTTTACACAGACTGCTTCTGAGGAAACCATCCTAACAAATCTGATCTGGTCTTCATAAACCCTCCTGGATGTGCTTTCAAGAACACTTGAAAAAAAAAATCAGTTAAATTTTCACTCAATAAAGACAGATGACCACATGCTGAAAGACCTAGATCAAACAGACTGCTGAAATAACCAAAACTATCTTCACCCCAACTGTTTATAAAATGCAAGACCTAATCATTTTCTCTCTTTTTTTCCTGTATAAGCAAAAACTTTAAAGGGTCTTCAAAATTTACATTTCATACTGGCAAACAGGGTCTTCTTCATTAACCTTATTTATTTTAAATTATTCACCACACTTCAAATGCTCCAGGATATTCCTGCTAAAGTTAAGTGGCTGAAATTTATATGGCTCCATATAAAAGCATTGAAATGCCTCATTAACTTTTTCCTCCCCAGAAATGTTCCCTCCAACAGCTATATATGTATCTATACATATCTCTCTACTTATATATAGTTGAGACTTTATTTTCGGTTTTCTTAGAATTAATTCAGTCCATTAACTTCTGAACAACTCATACAA
This sequence comes from Heliornis fulica, assembly GCA_013399135.1. NCBI lineage: Eukaryota > Metazoa > Chordata > Aves > Gruiformes > Heliornithidae > Heliornis > Heliornis fulica. Next base: position 551,642 of record VXBZ01003662.1, on the reverse strand, counting down.
GCCCCTGCAAGCCACCGAAGTCCTTGCTTAGTCGGTTTGATGAAACTCATGCATGAAAAACACAGCAAGAGGTCACTGTGTTCAAGTGAATTTCATCACTTCATCATAGCAGTAAGGTCTGGCCATGCAAATGCAAAGTCCATGCAAATGCAAATGCAAATGGTCCATACTGACCATGGTCTGGGGCCCTTCACAGAATCACAGAAGCACAAGGTTGGAAAAGACCTTTAAGATCATTCCGCCCAACCGTACCTGTCCTCTCCTAAACCATATCCCTGAGCACCTCATCTACCTGTCTGTTAAATACACCCAGGGATGGTGACTCAACCACCTCCCTGGGCAGCCTGTTCCTCCTCCCCACAGCTCTTTTGGTGAAGAATTTCTTCCTGACATCTAATCTGAACCTGCCCTGGTGCAGCTTGAGGCCATTTCTACTTGTCCTATTACCTGACTGAAGATGCCATCACCCACCTCCCTACAACCTCCTTTCAGAAAAGTATAGGTAATGATAAGGTCTCCCCTCAGCCTCCTTCATGGCATTCACTAATAATTCAAAATCCCCAGTACAAAAAAACAAAAAAAAAAAAAAAAAAAAAGAGACACAAAGCAAATACATGCAAGAAAATCAATGTCTCTGCATAACCCTCCTGACTCAAAAACTCCAGTTATTCAACTTTTTTTTTTTAATTAAAGCTTATACTACGTTCACCAATACGCCATCAAAGCAGAACTTATCAAAGCAAATGAAAGAACAGCTGCATAAAGTGGAATCTTATATTCTTTATCAGAGATGTGGGGAGGTTTTTTTACTCAACTCAAAAAAATTACCTTATCTTCCACAAAATAATAAAATTTGCCATGTATTCCTCTTGGATTTGTCTGGTTGTGGGGTTCCCCACCCCCACCCCCAATGTTTTATGTTTTTATTCTTACTTATTGATAAAAAATATATATATTTTAAAAGCTTCATTGGAAATATCACTTAGTATTTTCTCAACATGCTGAGATGTCGTTTTACAAATAAGAGTACTGAACAGAATTTACTTCCTTAGTCTATCCATAATAAAGTCTGGAACTACAACAAAAAGCTAATCTCTTACCCCGAGTTATTATTCCATATATGTGTTTTCAGATGTCACTTGGGACCTTCTACAAACACACAAAAAATTCTCTTTGAGTTTCATACAGCAAAAGATATTATCTGAGGAGCTGAAACAATACTTAGCTTTTTAAATAAAATCTCTGCTCCAAACACACTTTTTGATGTATAATCATCATGCCAGTTTACAAAACGTGACAATCCTAGAAATGCTAGAAATTAGTAAAATCTAAAAAAAAACAAGGTGAATTCCAGAGTAAACCTTGTCTTCCCAAATACAGCTGAAATCCTAAGGAATGCCATGGCCTTTTCTCTATTTTTCGAAGTTTGCATTGCAGAAATCACTATTCCATAGAGGAAAGAACAAGTGCTCATCACCTCTAAAAAACTAATACATTTACTTAGCTACCAACATGATTTATACAAAAGTTCTAATCTATAGTTATTTGTACAGGATGATCAGGAGAAAATGTCTTTTTTTTTTTTTTTAATTCTCAAGGTTGACTTCAAAAAGTTAGAGCTTATTCTATTCTCATCTATACAGCACCTCAACAAGTTTGTAATCTTCTGAGACTTGTCACTGTTCTTTAAAGCACACGCTATTCCAAATCACTTTTCATCAGTCTCTTAAAAGTTGCCCCAATCCAAATGTTTTGGTGGCAAAGTCAGCTGTCTTTGAAAATTATCTCCAAGTGTGCTATATCCTAGAGTCTTGCACTGTAGATATATAATAGAATACACTTTAAAACTTCATGGGTATTTTATCCTGAAAGACCCTCTTAATCCAACAAATGCCAAATTTCAAGCAGCCTCTTCCTTCTCCACTAGCTTTCCCACAGGGAACTCAAAGCAACTCTGTCCTTCGTCTCCTTCCATCCACGCCTTGTCTCTGCACAACAGCAGCAAACAGAAATTCCCATAAATCAACCATTTCTGCTCTTTGCTTGCCTTCTACTACTGCCACTGAACCCTCTTCCTCCAACGCTAACATCCTCCTTGTAGTCCTCCTTTCTCTTCCTCGCCCCTGAGATGTCTTGCTCAAGACCAGAATGAGTAAAATAAAGCCGGTAACGTCTTCCCCTATCTCAGCTCTCCATATCCTCCTCTTAATCACTCTGGACAATATCACTCTCTTGCCTGTCACGCAAACTGCAACATAGATGACATTTTCAACTCCGATACTCTCTCAAAAGTGAGCTGTGTGTTGGTTCAGTGGGTTCGTTTCACATAACCACTCTACCATACAGCTTTTCCTATCCATTCATGCTCCTGGCCAAAGCTACCATCATTATCAGATCCATCATTACGGGCACCCTCTTCTCTACCCTTGACACACACAATCTTGCCTGCTGCAAGGGTTGTTTTCCTTTGTCATTCACTTTAAGCATGGCATTCCTCTTCGCCTTTGGTGCATTCAGTGCAATTTGTTCCCACTTTTAAGGCTCTTTAATGCTCATCTCACACCTGATGTATTTTCTCACTTTCTGTGGTGGTCAGCTCTTCCAATTACGCCAGCTGAACACTTCCAAGCAGAGGCCACGAAAATATCCCTTGTTGAAATGCCTCCAAAATACCTTTTATTTTCCTCAATGTGCTGAAAATTATTGCTTATCACGCTGGTCAATACTGTTTCATCATTCACTCATACTCCTCCAATCTGTCTATAGCCATCTGCTACCTCCACGTAAAAAGAGTGCCCTCAGTCACGACTTGGGTTCCATGATGCCAAGGCCAGCATTTTTTATTGGTAGTCTATGAGATTTCATACACAGGCATAAAGAAATGAGGATTACTGTATTTGAGACACTGAGAAGCAACCAGCTGATAATGGTGTTCATGAGACAAGACTGCTTTTGTAGATGTTCTTCTCAAAGTCAACCAGATAGTTTCCTGGTGACATGAACAGAAAAGCATCCCTGAGATGCTCTTCTGTTCCATTAGACCACAGAAAGGAAGTTACATTACAGCCCATACTGTACATGCAAAGCATTTTATAAAATACATATACTGTGCACACATACCCACATATATATACATCTTTTTTTTGTGGCTAAATATATACGTGTAATCTCAGAAAAACAAAGCCTAATTTATTTCAAGCACACTCTTGCTTTACATTTCTGTATGTACCTTTTAAAGCTAAAACATATTTTCAAATCTCACAAAATGCAAAATCATCTCTACATTTAGTATCACTTCAGATAAGCTCAGTTCCAGCTCAAGGATATACCGACAGTGATTCACCACTTACAAACCAGCAGAAATTGTAGGGAAGTCAAAGAAATTTATACCACAATTTCATACATGACTAATTTTAAAACATTCTTAACCAGATTAAGTCTCATTAATTGCCAACTTTGGCAGGTCTTTCTTAAGGCAAGTAGTTTAATGACTGGTCAAGGACCTTGAGAGAATTACCAGACCTGGTTTTTATCTGCTCGCAAATGACGAGCAGACAATATGATCTTTTAACTTCACCTTACTACCTCACTTTTAGCAACCCTGTCTCACACCTGTGCATATCTGTAGCTCTTCTCTCACTCTCAGGCTGCACTGAACATGTCACAGTCGGAGTCCAGGTCACTACACAAGCACAGCGTACGCTCCCAACATAAATTACATTTAACTGCACAAGGGCATGCATGCATAGTAAAAGTCAGCGTATGCTTAATTGGCTGTGCAAGACAGTTTGAGTTTAACTCTTTGCTCCATGAAGTGAATTCTCCCTCTGTGAGGTACCAGGAAGCCTCGCCAGCTCTCCTTGTAAGTTTCTTCTAAACTGCTCTTCTATATATAAGAAAGAAGACAGTAAAATGGCAAATGTCTAAGGGAAATGCAAACAGACTGGAACAATAATAGAAATTAAAGAATGAAATAGGAACAAAACGCTTGCAGGCTTGTCTTCTCCCTGGAGAACACCCAGCAGAAAGCAAGAGCATTTCAAACACTAGGCTACATCCCGCACGAAGAGCCTTTAATGCTGTAGAGGTTACAGGTCACTTTCTGCCACGGCACACACCCCATGCCCACGTTTGTAACATGTGTATGCCCAATTGAAATAGTCAAAACACTGCTCCAAAAAGACGTAACCTCCACATACGAGTGGCTCTGGTCGGACAGGCGCATCCTCAGCACTGACAGATGTACTCAAACGTGCAGGTGGCTGTTTCACATCCCCGCGTTTTCATGGAAACCCAAGAGAAAGCCAGGAGGCAAATGGCTTTCAGGCATAGTGTTTCTTTCTGTTAAACCGCTGCCCTTGTGTGAAGCACTGGTTTTTGGAGTAAAGTGTGTCAGCCACATTTATAAAGAGAAAACAGAGATCGCCTACATTCTCAAAATTGACTGATGATATCACAGTAGCAAGGTATGGACATAGGAAGAATACTGAAGTTCAGTCTCTTTTGAGTAAATTACTTTGCCAATCCCTGGCACTCATTTAGCAAAGTACTCTGCTTCAACAAGTATGTATCTAGCTACGAAGTGGTTAAACACATTGGGAAGCGTGACATTTAAGATTATTGTCGGGTAAAAAGGTGACCTTTATGAAACAGTTACACAACAGAAGGTAGAGTTACTGCACGTAAAAAAACATTTTTACCATACAATAGCAATGTCATTAATAACACACATTACCAGCATTTACCAAAGAGAAGTAAATAGTTGAATTTGGACCATTTTATTCAACACGCTGCTTTCTTTAAAGAAGCAGCAGAGCTGGAGACAAACTGCATTTAACAGCAAGCATTTCTGCTACTGAAAATGACAGGGAAATAAAGCATGCCAAGAAGTTTCTGTGGGATTTTTTTTCTCTTTTTAAATAAGTCACCAAGTCAGAGAAAAATCTACATTCAAGTATTAATAGTTCACCACAAATCCACAACAGCATGCAATGAGGCAAGCCAAAGGTAATGACAAATACTACATCTGACACTCTGTCCTCAGCTAACCCTATTATGCCTAAGGACTGTAGCATGCGTAATATATAAGATCACACATTTTCTTGGACCCCAATGTAATAACTGAGCTGAATTGTTAATGGTAAGGCAAAAATTTCAACTTTAACTCTTGCAGTGCTTCTCTTGAGTTCAGCCAAAGCTGCAATGTTGGTTAAAACTATCTTTTATCTGGCTTCATTNGGGGGGAAGATAAAGAACAACACCGCACTCATGGACAAAATATAAGTGTTATGTTGGAATCAACTGTGAATTTGTGGGGTTTCAATTAAGCAGACTCACAACAGATAGATATGACCTTATTAATCCTTTGAAAATCTCTGAAAAGCAGGTTTGAGCTTTGGTCTTCCCAAAAAAGCAAACAAAATTATTTTTAAAATCCCAACCAACTGTTTATATAGATACATTCACTCCTGACACTTCATTAGAAAGACCCCAGCAAGGGCATGAGGTATTTTTGGGTAAGCTAATGTGTAGAAAAGTCCAGAGAATCTCAGATTCAGAAGGTCAGAAGTGAGAATCTGGGGGGATGGGCAAGTTCTGGGCTTGTCTACAGGCGAGGTCTGCTGCGCTTGCTGTCTTCTCATCCCTCCTTCTCATGCTCTAATTGTAGAAGAAATATTTCTAAATAACTTGATCCATATATCTGGCTTCACCAGCTTCCCGCTGAACCCACAGCTATGAACCACATTAGTCAACGTAGGTAATTCCCCAGATTCCTCCCTAACATTTCATGGACACTTTTTTCCTTTCTCTTTGTGCATCACAGAAGCACTTTCAAACGTACACCAACTAATGTGGAGGAAACACGAAGTTCACCTCTGCTGGCAGTCACTAATATATTACATTTGCAATCAGTCTTGTAGCAGTGGCAGAAGTCACAAGGTTTCTTAGCTCTTCTAGACAAAGGACTGCGAGAAGAGGGCTAAAGGAACTTTCTCTGGCACAGCTTCTTTTCAGGGAACTGCTGCTTCCAGGTGGAGGAAACCTAAGTCTAGTGTTGAGAAACACCATGGTTTGCATTTCACTTCTCCCTTGGTAGCTGTATATTGAGACCAAAGTTAATCTGGAAGGCTGGGATATAAACAATGGAGATGAGAGACGTGCTGCTGCATAACCAGTTCTAGGTATCTGTGCAGATCTTACGTATCTTACTTCAGAACTCTGGTGGGAGGGAGGAAAGTCTTTTTCAATATGGAGAAATGTATTCCTCTAAAAGCTTTTTACTGTCCCCTCTGGCAGTCATGCCTGATCAATAGCTACCCAGCCTGGTGCAGGACTGGTTCTCCCAAAAAGATCATTTGCAGTAAAGGAAATGTCACTGCCTCCAGTCTCAAAGCTGGCAACAATTTTAAGTTCCTACAGAATTGGGTAGGGAGAGAGGACAGGGAGACGACTCTTCTGAGATGGCTGATGTGCCATGAGATGGTTCTTGTGACTAACACTACAAATCACTGTTCATAAACATAAGATCACAGAATCACAGAATCTCCTGAGTTGGAAGGGATCCATATAGATCATCAAATCCAGCTCATGGCTCCACACATCCAAATCACAGAATCACAGAACACAATATCCTGAGTTGGAACAGACCCATAAGGACCATCAAGTCCAACTCCTGGCTCCACACAGGACCAGCCAAGTCAGAGCATGGCACTGAGTGCATGGTCCAGAAGCTTCTTGAACTCAGCCAAGCTGGGTGCTGGGACCACTTCCCTGGGGAGCTTCTTCCAGTGCCCAACCACCCTCTCAGGAAAGAACCTCTATCTAATGTCCAGCCTAAACCTCCCCTGTCACAGCTTCATACCATTCCCTCAGGTTCTATCACTGGTCACCAAAGAGAGGCGATGGGCGCCTGTGCCTTTTCTCTCCTTCGTCAGGAAGCTGTAGGCTGTGATGAGGTCTCCCCTCAGTCTCCTCTTCTCCAGGCAGAACAACCCAAAGGACTTCAGTGTCTGCTTGTAAACTTCCCCTCCAGACCCTTCAACACCCTCATTGCCCTCCTCTGGACACTCTCCAACAGTTTTATGTCCCTATTGTACTGTGGCACCCAAAACTGCACCCAGTGCTCAAGGTGAGGTGGCTTCTCATCTTTCTCAACAGTATTCTTATCACACCATGGTCTGTCATATATTGCACGGGCTGGACACATCCACAAACTTCAAAATTATTTTTTTCCAAAAAAGAAAAAAAAAGCCTATCACAACTGTTATCCTTTTATCAGAATAGCGATATATTGAACCCCTCACTTTTAGAATAATTAATTTAGCCTTCCAAATTGTAGTGGAACCACTGGCTAGGCTTTGGGATACAAGAAATAAAACAATATTCTGGATTCTGCTTGATATTCACATCTACCCCGGGCAGCCACAGAAGGACATACGAGCGTGTCTGCAAAGCTGAGAAGGAAATGGTGCAGCCTTGTAAAATTAGCAGCTGCTGACCCCTTACTAATTGCCAAAAGCGGTATTTCGTAACCTCATTAATGACACAGGATATAGAAATACAAAATTGCATGCAAAAAAACCTGCCAAACCCCAACCCCAAAATGTTAAATACAGAAAAGGCAGCTTCCTAAGTAAATTCTCAGGACCCCCGTTATGGAAATAATGCCTGGACCACTGCCTGGAAACTTTGCAACAGACTGGAAGGACAGAAAGAAAAACTTGTGTTGCGATGTCTGGAAGATTTTCATTACTTTCTGTGTCCTCTCAGCAGTAACTTACTAAAAGGGCATTTTAGTATAAATTAAAGGGTCATTTTGTGGAACTGTAGCACTTAAATCAAGAATATCTCACTGAAGAAACAGCATGAGTAATAGAGCCACTTACCACAGGAATAAATACATGCAGATTGTTCTTGTAGTAACTAACCACATAACAGAATAATTCAAACTTTATTCCACCTATATACGGTGTCACATTTTAAAATGTCTCTTGTGTTTGTGCTCTTTGATCACGAGTATCTTTAAGTGTAGGATTATTGATTGACTTTCCTCTGATCACAAGTGCCTCTATGCACAGAATCTTTGATTGACTTTTTAGTGTGGTGAGCAGTACTGTCAGAAGCTGCCATTATTAGCTGCAGAAGTTTAATTTTTTGAATCACTACCAGCTCAGGGCATCAGATGTTGAAAGTATTGCACATCTGCTGAAAGCCCTGAAGAGAGATTGACTTCTTCCAAGATCTGTTTTGTGAAGACTGCAGGATGTGGCTGTACTAGCACTGGATTGTACTCTCCTGCTTGCCTCTAGTATCATTCTCTGCACAGCTCCACAAGCTGCTTTTGTGCACCAAAGGCTCTTTGGTACTGTTCCTCCTATCTTCTGTCTCTGCAAGGACAGAGAAGCCGTCCTTTCCCCCTTCATGGAAGGATTTATGTCCTTTCTGTACTGGTTCTGGCTGGGATTAGGTTTTCTTTCCCCATAGAGGTCCATATTGCTCTGTGCTTTGTGCTTGTGGCCATGGCGGTGCCAGTGACACGCAGGTCTTGGTGGCACACACAGGTGTCAGCTGCTGCTGAGCGGCACCCCCACAGCATCAAGGCTGTCCCTCCAACACCACTAGGGCTGCGGGTGAGCAAGAGCTTGGGAGGGAACACAGCACGGACAGCTGACCCCAACTGACCAAAGGGATGTCCCACACCACACCATGTCCTGCTCAGCAACAAAAGCTAAGAGGAAGGAGGAGGAGTGGGGGCACTCGTTAATAAGGCGTTTGTCTTCTGAAGCACCACTCTGGGTACTGGGCTTCTGCTTACCCCAAAATGGGTGGACATCACCTTCTGATGGAAAGGAGAGAGAACATCTTTTTGCTTTGCTCACACATGCAGCCTTTGCTTTTCTTCATTGGACAGACCTTCTCTCAACCCATGAATTTTTCACATCTTTTTTTACTTTTCCCTTGTTCTGGTGAGGACAGGGAATGAGAAAGCAGCTGGGTGGGCGCCAAGGTGCCAGCCAAGATCAACCCACCACAACTTTCCTTTCCTCTATCTTTACAGAGGAGATTAAAGACCAGGAAGACTCCTGTAATGCCACCAAGAGGCCACTAAACATTTAATCATAAGCTTCTCTGCTTATGAACAGTTGGTACTGTTCACCCTGGATGATAAGTGTAAAGGCTGAGGAAAGGGCAAACAGCTGCTGTACAGATGCCAGTGACAGCACTGATGAAGAAAGCATCTCTTTCCTAAAAGGTGCTGGAAGACTCATTACTTTATTCTCCATGTTGTGCACACTAAGGCATCATCTACTTTACCTCTGCACGACATACAGACAGCTTTAGCGCTGGGATGTCAGCGACAGGCAGGTTGGCTAACCCCTTTTCGGAAACATTTCTTCACTAAACCAGTTTTTAACACTGGAACAGACTTCTCAGAGAGGTGATGGAGTCACCATCCCTGGAGGTGTTTAAAAAAATGTATAGATGTAGCACTTTAGAGCCTGGTCTAGTATATAGGGTGGTGTTCAGTTGACACGTGGACTTGATGGCTTATGCCCTATGTCCAGGTGGAGGTCAGTAACAGGAGGTGTCCCCCAGGGGTCTATCTTGGGAGCATTGATCTTGAACATCTTTATCAATGACATTGAGAATGGAATTGAGTGCACCCTCAGCAAGTTTGCTGATGGCACCAAGCTGAGTGATGCACTTGACACAATACAAGGAAAGGAAGCCACCCAGAGGGATCTGGACTGACTGGAAAGATGGGCCTGGGTGAACCTCATGAGGTTTAACACTGCAAAGTGTAACGTCTTGTACTTGGGCTGGAGGAATCCCAGACATATGGACAGGCTGGGAGAAGAGCTCCTTGAGAGAAGCCCTGCTGAGAAGGACCTGGGGGTCCTGGTGGATCACGAGAAACTGAACATGAGCCAGCAGTGTGATCCTGCAGCTCGGAAGGCCAATGGTATCCTGGGCTCCATCAGCAGAGAGATGGCCAGCAGGGACAGGGAGGGGATTGTCCCTCTCTACTGTGCCCTCAGGAGGCCCCATCTGATGTACTGCATCCAGATCTGGGTCCCTCAATTCAAGAAAGATGTGGAGCTGTTGGAGAGGGCTCAGAGGAAGCGACAAAGATGATCGAAGGATGGAGCACTTCCCCTATGAGGACAGGCTGAGGGAACTGGCCTTGTTCATCCTGGAGAAGAGAAGGCTGCGGGGGGACCTCATTGCAGCCTTCCAGTACTTAAAGGGAGCACATAGGCAGGAGGGGAATTGGATTTTTACATGGGCAGAGAGTGGTAGGACAAGGGGGAATGGATTTAAGCTGAAGGTTTAGATTGGATATCAGGGGTTCATGTAAAGAGGGGTGAGGTGCTGGAATAGGCTGCCCAGAGAGGTGGTGGATGCTCCAACCCTGGAGGTGCTCAAGGCCAGGTTGGATGGGGCCCTGGGTAACCTTGTCTAGATGCAGGCCTGGAGGTTGGTGTCCCTGCCCATGTCAAGGAGGTTGGAACTTGATAATCCTTGGGGTCCCTTCCAATCCAGATCAGCCTGTGATTCTGTGATGGTCTTAGAGATCTTGTCCAACCTTAAAGAATCAATGATATCTTGCATACTTTTCACAGGCTTCCTGCACCATATGCTACCAAGAAACAAAGAACTTTTAAAAAAAATTACCAAACAGACAAGATATGTATCACAGAATCACAGAACGTTAGGTGTTAGAAGGGACCTCATGTAGTCCAAACCCCACTGCCCAAGCAGGATCACACAAGAATGCATCCAGATTGGTCTCGAATGTCTCCAGAGAAGGAGAGTCCACAACCTCTCTGGGCAGCCTGTTCCAGTGACCTGTCACCCTCACAGTGAACTTTCCATGTTCCAGCTCTGTGGCTCCTTCAAACAGTCTCCAACAGTACGGACAGAGGCAAAGAAATGTGTCTATTGATTTACTTCTGTAGAAATTATTAAAGGATTGATGGCTGAATACAGGTTACATGGAGAAAGCTTCTGAGCTTTGCAACACTCATGTTGAATTTNCTGCACCATATGCTACCAAGAAACAAAGAACTTTTAAAAAAAATTACCAAACAGACAAGATATGTATCACAGAATCACAGAACGTTAGGTGTTAGAAGGGACCTCATGTAGTCCAAACCCCACTGCCCAAGCAGGATCACACAAGAATGCATCCAGATTGGTCTCGAATGTCTCCAGAGAAGGAGAGTCCACAACCTCTCTGGGCAGCCTGTTCCAGTGACCTGTCACCCTCACAGTGAACTTTCCATGTTCCAGCTCTGTGGCTCCTTCAAACAGTCTCCAACAGTACGGACAGAGGCAAAGAAATGTGTCTATTGATTTACTTCTGTAGAAATTATTAAAGGATTGATGGCTGAATACAGGTTACATGGAGAAAGCTTCTGAGCTTTGCAACACTCATGTTGAATTTATGCCAGGAGCATAATTAGTACTTATGCCTTATTATCTCAATATAGTTAATTAAAATTATCTAATAATGGAAAATATCCCCCACAATCAGATTATCAAACTTGCTCTAATCCCCTCCCTTTTTTTCTTGGATGATTCAAAATTATGGTTTTTAACAATTCCGAATATGGTCATGCTCTATTCAAAGAAAAAACAGGCAACTGTGGTGCCATAGTCTGCCCTTTCAAAACAGGAGGTACAGGTTTCTCAGCAGGGAGTGGGTTGGGATGCAAAAGGAGATTAAAAGAGGAATCTGCAATGGTTCTTTCATGGAGAGGATCAGAAAGTTGCAAAGAAACCATTGTCACTGCTGAAATAGCCTGGCACAGATGCGTCACTTGGAGAATGCAGATGGTGGGAAGAGTAGAAGGGTCCCTGGGGGTGGGGAAAAAAAACTCTTGTAGTTTTTTTTCTGCATGAAAAGGCTTCTGGGTGTCTGAAACAAAATTTTGTTAGTCCTCTCCATAAAGTCTTACTGCATTACTATGTATATGGGCTTTACTGGCAGTAGTGTCTTTACTGCACGGCTGCATTGTATTGCAGCCAGCAGATGAGAGAGGTGACTGTCCCTGTACTCTTCCCTAGGGAGACACTACGTAGAGTTCTGTATCCAGCTTTGGAGCCCTCAACACAAGGACACGGACCTCTTGGAGCAGGTCTGGAGGAGGGCCACAGAGATGATCAAAGGG
>VXBZ01003662.1:526571-538409 GCA_013399135.1 Heliornis fulica | reverse complement strand
CATCCAGATTGGTCTCGAATGTCTCCAGAGAAGGAGAGTCCACAACCTCTCTGGGCAGCCTGTTCCAGTGACCTGTCACCCTCACAGTGAACTTTCCATGTTCCAGCTCTGTGGCTCCTTCAAACAGTCTCCAACAGTACGGACAGAGGCAAAGAAATGTGTCTATTGATTTACTTCTGTAGAAATTATTAAAGGATTGATGGCTGAATACAGGTTACATGGAGAAAGCTTCTGAGCTTTGCAACACTCATGTTGAATTTATGCCAGGAGCATAATTAGTACTTATGCCTTATTATCTCAATATAGTTAATTAAAATTATCTAATAATGGAAAATATCCCCCACAATCAGATTATCAAACTTGCTCTAATCCCCTCCCTTTTTTTCTTGGATGATTCAAAATTATGGTTTTTAACAATTCCGAATATGGTCATGCTCTATTCAAAGAAAAAACAGGCAACTGTGGTGCCATAGTCTGCCCTTTCAAAACAGGAGGTACAGGTTTCTCAGCAGGGAGTGGGTTGGGATGCAAAAGGAGATTAAAAGAGGAATCTGCAATGGTTCTTTCATGGAGAGGATCAGAAAGTTGCAAAGAAACCATTGTCACTGTGCTGAAATAGCCTGGCACAGATGCGTCACTTGGAGAATGCAGATGGTGGGAAGAGTAGAAGGGTCCCTGGGGGTGGGGAAAAAAAACTCTTGTAGTTTTTTTTTCTGCATGAAAAGGCTTCTGGGTGTCTGAAACAAAATTTTGTTAGTCCTCTCCATAAAGTCTTACTGCATTACTATGTATATGGGCTTTACTGGCAGTAGTGTCTTTACTGCACGGCTGCATTGTATTGCAGCCAGCAGATGAGAGAGGTGACTGTCCCTGTACTCTTCCCTAGGGAGACACTACGTAGAGTTCCGTATCCAGCTTTGGAGCCCTCAACACAAGGACACGGACCTCTTGGAGCAGGTCTGGAGGAGGGCCACAGAGATGATCAAAGGGCTGGAGCCTATGAGGACAGGTTGAGAGAGTTGGGGTTCTTCAGCCTGGAGAAGGCTCAGGGGAGACCTTATAGTGGCATTCCAGTACCTGAAGGGGCCTACAGGAAATCTGGGGAGGGACTGTTTGTATGGGCTGGTAGTGACAGGGCACAAATATCCCATCTTCTCTTTGATTTTGCTTAGGGCTCATTGCATCTTCAGTGCTGTCATAGCGTGAACAACACACCAATCTTTACTAGTGCCTCTGGAGTAAAAGTTCTTGCCAGTTCCCCAAACAATGTAAGTTCTTGGGGTTTTAGCAGGGACTAAAACCCCTCTGCTTTGTTAAATGTTACTATTATGATGCTAACATGTGTTTGCAATACCAGAAGCTAAGAAACCTGGTGCAAGAAACAGATCTTCTCCTGCGTGACCATGGAATTCCTGAATGTAACTACTGTAATACAGAGAAATCCTTACTAAACTGTGTTTTTCATTTTCAAGAAAAGTCAGTCAAAATCATCAGGAAAAAACCCAACCAAATTCCATCACAATATGTAGAAAGCGTTGCTTCTGCAGACATTGCTTAAAGCTCTGTATAAATTCTTGGGCAAAGCAGAGAATTTTCCTTTATTTTGCATTTTCTTTCTCCTCCTCATTGTGGTGCCTCCCCTCTGCCCCTCAACCCTCATCTCCCATTGGGGTATTTTTATTTTATTCCCTGAGCTCTATTAAGTGTCCACCCTGATTTTCAATGTTCCTAGTCTGTTTCTTCTCCTTTCTCACGTAATGACACACTGTAGGTTTTTTAGTTCATTGCTTCCCAAGACACCCAGAGCCCCTACTGAAAGGAACTCCAACCTATTTGTAATATGGAAGCAGTATCACTAGCAATTCTCTGTTGAAATTAATATATTTTCCTTGAGGACAAACAGAGACAGGGGTGGGGAACCCCCTTTTCAGAAGAAAATTTTCATCAATTAGTAAGTTTAATAGGCAATATTAAGATTTAACAGTTACACCAGATAGCTCTTAAAATATAGCACCATACACTATACACTAAAACCCATTATTAGCTAGTGGGATTTATCAACACAAAAAAAAATTAAAGAGCTGATGGCTAGAGGTGAACCATCAAGTTTAAGCAGCAGGACTTTGCTGGTCTGCTGCTGCTGTCAGCTATGGATAGAAGGGCCAACAGGCACACAATGGACCACACACGGCATCTTTCAAACTGTCACTCTCGTGCCAATGGGAAACCTCGCTTCCCTCTAAGTTGTTTTTTTCCTAGTAGTTCAGTTAAAAGCAAACTCACCCCTACTTTAGTAGGCCACGCTCTGGACATAACGAATTCCAGAGGCAAGCGAGGGTCTGCGCACTTAGCGCTTAGAAACTCATCCACGCCTCTAACTTTGAAAACCGACTCATCGAGTTTAACAGAAGTGCCTCCTTGCTTAAAATATCTGTGCATGTGTTTATAGATCTAATCTGTGTAGTGCTTGCAGGATAATCAAAATTGATGTACAGCAAATCTTTTCTATACTTACTTAACGTTCTGACTTCCCGGGAAAAGCGCTAAGTGAAATGACAAAAAGCCCAAACTGCCACAAGAACAAATTCCCCACTATAAAGTGATGCAAGTGATTAAAATAAAACAGTTCAATTAAGGGCGTATGAAATAGTGAACCCATAAAAATAAATGAGTAAAGAATTGCCCTGGAAACAAAGTTATTTCAATTACAGTTTATTTTGATCCCTTTTGTGATGTGTGTACATTGTGCATAAAATTAATAAAAAAAAAGCCCTTGCAAATTGCACACTAACAAAAACTATACTAAAAGACTTTTTTCCATCCTCAGTGACCAGACCCACATAACACAGCACCCTTCTGTACATTTAAAATAAAAACTTAATCCAAGTAATGATAAGACTCTAACTGCAGTTCATTAGAACATTTTTTGAAAATAGAGTAAAATGAGTATCAAAAACTCTTCCGCTAAAATAATAAACAACTTTGCAAGTATATTGTGCACACAAACCTGAAAGCCCACTTTAAGGTCCATTTGCTATTTACTTTCGAGTGTTCAGAAGGGTTCGTTCTGAGCTGAACCCAAGATGGCAAGAGCCACCTGCGGGTGTATTTTGACTAAGTTTGCAGCACTCTAAACGAGATTCATTCCTCTTGGTGGGTGTTCAAATTCCTGTCCCCACGCCTGGACACCTCACTTGTGAACAGTGGGCAGAAATCTCTTTTCCTCATTCTTCCCTGGCAGAATTTCACCTGCTCCACCCAAAAGCAGACCCGACCACAGCAATCCATCCCATGGACACTTCCACTTCGTACTTATGGTTGGCTGGAAACTACAGGTTGTAAAACATGCAGACACCTGTCTCCCAATTTGAGCTAATTGGGCATGATGTGAGTAAAAATACATGTATCATATATTTTATATAGATTTGGAAAAATAAATCACCTGTTGCATTCTTTAAAATTCTTCTGTACAGAATTAGGGTATGACTCTCCTATAAGGGATTGTCTTCACACAGCACTAAACCCAAAGTTGATCATAATGATAAAACACCTTAAAATACCTCTCCTCAAGTTGTTTAGCTGTGGCGCTTCTACTGGAGACAGCCAGAAAATCAGAGTAGAGAAATCCCCTCTTTAAGGAGCAACACAAGATTATTTGCCATAACAGAAGCCATAATCTCATCATCAGAAAGTTCCCTTCTGTCTGCAACTGACTCCGTGAGGAAACATCATCAGTGCTTGATGGTTTCTGCACACGGAGGAGAGTCTGGAGAAGAGGAGGCTGAGAGAGACCTTATCACTACCTGAAAGGAGGTTGTAGAGAGGTGGGTGATGATCTCTTCTGCCAAGTGACAGGTGATAGGACAAGGGGAAATGGCCTCAAGCTGCACCAGGGCATGTTCAGATTAGATGTCAGGAAGAAATTCTTCACCAAAAGAGTTGTGGGGATGTGGAACAGGCTGCCCAGGGAGGTGGTTGAGTCACCATCCCTGGGTGTATTTAACAGACAGGTAGATGAGGTGCTTGGGGATATGGTTTAGGAGAGGACAGGTATGGTTGCACTCGATGATCTCAAAGGTCTTTTCCAACCTGTGCTTCTGTGGTTCAGAGAAAGAATGGCCCTCAAGCAGAGCACTTTGTGTAAGTACCACCGAGACAAACACACTAGACATATGTACGGACAGACCTTGTGTTACAGGGTGCACGTGAGGCAGCTGCAGCCTGTACTCTAGCCGTAAATTACACGTAAAACTACACTATCTCATGTAAAGCCCATTGTGTTTATGCCAGTGGAGAAATGTAGAGCTCACTTTTAACCACAGACATGAATGTGTTCTTGCCACACTGCACCAAATGCAAATATGTATGATAGGAAGATCTGTCTTCATAAGAAACACTTGTAAACATGGGGGAAAAAAACCCAGAAAACAACGTGAATGGTCATTCATGACCGGTGTCCATGGGGACTCTGAAGAGCACCCCCAAAATGAACACAGTCTGAGTGAACCACAGGCAAAAAAAAGCTGAGGGGAGGGGTGAGATGAGATAGAAAGAAATTCCCTCTCCCTCTGCCAAGTCCTCTACTTGTTTTAACAAACGAGCCATTAGCATCTCCAAATTATCTGGCCCGAGCTGCAGCCAGCTCCCTTTCATCCAAGCCCAGGCCCCAGCCAAACATTAGGAAATTACCAGCTGGGTCCAGCATGAAGGCAGCAGTCCTGCATATCATCAGCACGAGGGCATCAAGAAATCCTGAGCTGCACCACCTTTGCCTACACATTAAATGCAGGTGGCCGTGGAAAGGAACCTACTTATCTGAACCAGTCAATACAAAGCCTGAAGGTAAATTATTGCCCACTGGGATTTCTCCAAAGGAATAGGGGAAGGAGAAAAAGAAGAGATGCTTAATGATAATGCTGGATATGCTTTCAAGAATTGTACAAGCATGCTGAAGGAGAGAGCTACATTATCCCTTGATTTATTGTTAACTTGGTCTTTTCTAAGGGAAGTCAACAAAATGGGCAAGAACAGTCTCTGTGGTTGCACCATTCACCAGTATGAACTTGCCTAACACAGGACAAAGAAATGAAACTTCTCAAATACTGACAAATATTTCACTGCCACTTCTTAATCACTTTGTCCCAGGAAGAGAGAGACAGGACCATTAATTCTAACAGTACATTAGTTTACCAGTTAACTAAGTGATGGTGATAATCCATGAGGCATTTTTTTTTCCAAAGACCAAAACCACTGACTATGAAAGTAGATATTTCTTTGTGCTTCTTTTCTTCTGCTTACTTAGACATCTTGGTAAGACATTATTGATATTAAATGTGGTGACTTCCCACATTTCAGGGAAGTAAGAGAACAAAAAAGGGTGTTGTGGTTCAGCCCCAGGCAGAGGCTGAGCACCACTAGAGCTTCTGTGAGGATAAAACACACCAAGCCCCATGGGTTGGGATAATGACAGTTTACTGATAAGCACTGTGAGAGGGGACCTCCTCTAGAGAAACTGCTTGCAAGGGGGTTGGACTCACAGTCCAACCCCTTCAATTCTGTGAATGTGTGAACAATGACAGACACACTCAGCAGCAACACAGAGAACTTCACAGACCTAGGAGAAACTAACTGACCACTGTACTAACACAAGAGCCACCTGCAAAACCCCTGCCTCTGCCCCCCACCCCTTTCATAGGTGCTGGATTGATGTCAGGTGATGTGGAAAACAGCCCAGGCCAATTGAGCCCATCTGCACTGGTTGCTTGGGAAAGTCCTCTCTGTCCTGGCCAGAACCAGAACAAAGGGACAGTCATACACAGAGCAATATTCCAATGAGAACCTCAGATTTTCTAAGTTACACGGCAGTCGACATTGCTTAGCTGTGAAGTGGTATACCTTTTATGACACTGCAGACTACATAGGACCCAGGGCAAAAGAAGCCCTCACATTAAAAACAAGCAGATTAGCATAATAAGAGCAGAAAGCAAAGCTGCGGGAACATTTGAGGAGCTTTTTTAGTTGGGTTTTTTTTCTTCAAAGCATTTTGACTCCTCCAGCCAAAGTAAACACATCACAGATTAGTTCTGAGAAGTGCCCTCAGCCAAAAAGTAAGTTATTGTAATAAGGAGCTAAGCTAAGCTGTAATAGCCTCCATGGCTTATAACACATGGGGGGGCTCAGAACACAAACTGAAACAAGCACATGTTTAAGTTTTCAGACTTAATAAAGGCATTCAAAATAGGGTAAGCTCACTAGAATGCCACTAATGCATGCTACACCACTAGTGCCTGCTCCTCTTACTGCCGCTGTGGAACTACAAACACATTTTGCTAGTCTGGGTAGAAAAGATCCCCCACAAAACACAACCACCCTTCGAACCTGCTCAACTTTCTCTCTGTTGCTGAAACGTGACGTGTCAGCAACCTGGGATGCTCTCCACAGACAAGCAGAGTCCTGTCACCTACAAATGATCAGAAAAATCATAAGCCCCAGACACTGAAAAATAGTGGCTTCTTTACAGAGAGATTTACAGGGAAAAGCTCACTTAAATTCATTTTAGTTTGGAACAGAGCTTAACATTTAAATTCTTAATATTGATTCTTAAAGGGATTTTCCTATTCTGCTTTTAGCAACACACCAGAAGTGCTGTGCAGGCTAGACCAATATCCCACTGCCAGGAATAAAACAACAAAGGAATCTAAGTGATCCTGCTCTGGCAGGGGGGTTGAACTAGATGATTTTTCAAGGTCCCTTCCACATCCTAACGTGCTGTGATCCCGTGTGAAGGAAAACACACAGATGAAGCAGTTAAAACATAATCTGTCTACTTGACATTAAGAAGAGACTTCGTTTCAGATGTTACATCTCCAGGCACAGCCCAAGCCTGATCCCCATGGTTTCTGATCGCAGGGCACCCCGTCTCCGAGCCCATCCCTCCTGGGCCCTGGATCTCACCCAAGGAACTACCCCTGAGCTCAAGGCAGGTTGACAGCATCATCCCTACGCTGCCTCTTTTAGAATTTGACACTTCTCCCAAGCCAGCAGAAAGGACAAGTCTGATTTTCAGAAAATGGTCCTGCCTGCCTGTGACTAGGACACCAGAAAACTCCTATCAGATTCAAAGTGCATGATAGAAGAAGTGCTGACTTGGCTCCAATTACGTGAGAATGGCCTTTGAAGTCATTTCTAAATATCAGTGTAAGATGGATCCCAGAGGCAATTTTCTGCACANAATCTCCCTCTCTCTATTTTGAAACCATTACCCCTTGTCCTGTCACAACAGGCCCTACTGAATAGCCTCTCCCCATCTTTCCTGTAGGCCCCCTTGAGGTACTGGAAGACCGCTATAAGGTCTCCCCGGAGCCTCCTCTTCTCCAGGCTGAACAGCCCCAACTCTCTCAGTCTGTCCTCATAGGAAAGGTGCTCCAGCCCATCGAAGAGTTACGGGACAGGAAAGTTTGTTTTCTGACCAAATTATTTTCCATACGATTTTGTCTAACAAAGAACTTTAAAGTACTCAGAAATAACCTTGAGTTGACTTAATGCCCGCCAGCAAACACAAAGAAGGCCAGATACTTCCAAGGAAAGAGCTAGCAGAGTCTGAACTTGCGGGCACAAGCTGCTTGGAGTCTACCTCAGGGAGGTCCTCCAGGGACACCCAGCCCCATTGTTGTCGCTAAGTTGGAGTTAAACAATTTCCAGTATCCATACCTGACATCACTTAAGAGAGACAGGAAAGACTGGTGGGAAGCATGGAGGGCATGTGATCACACACCAGTGGCATTATGCTCAGTGAACCTCATGTACCAGAGTAATGCTCGTTCTGTGTGTTATGCAGTGATGAGATGAATTAACTGTTAATCATATCTGAGTACTGCCCAGTGCATATTTATTTAGTGAATAACATTCTCCAATAAAATATTAGTAGTTAAATGATCAAAAGTGTAATTTCCTTAACTTACAATAAAGTTGCTAATGAGCTGCTTTTAAACAAGTCCAAATTGCTGCAATATGAAATATATGCACAGCAGTGATCCCTCCACAGAGTTACATCCAAATTCTAATCTGCACAGCCAGGAAGGTGTGTGTACCCCCTTTTTTCACATATTCCCCTCTACAGTGCAACTTTGAGTGTACTCATGGGGTAAGTCACTTCTCTGGACCTTAACACATCTGTGGCATGTCTTTTCTTCCTCTTAAAAATGAAATCATCATCTCTTCCATTGGAGTTAGGCCGAACTAAAAGCACTTAACCATGATCATATCATTCTTCAACACTTAAACTCACTCTCCGAAGTCACCTAGGAAGTTCATGGGTAAGCAGTCACTTCATTGCTCGGGTCTCAGCTGTCTGTTCTGTACCTTCAAAGACTGTCAGAAACCATCAATTAGTTACAGGCGCTCCCTTTTCTTTCTTGATTCTACAGACAAGAAGAGCTGCTAGGTCAGCATGTCTCCTAGACACCCACCTGTTTGTCAACACAGCTGAAGGCTAATCAATAGAATCACAGAATTACAGAATCATAGAATCACAGAACGGTTCAGGCTGGAAGGGACCTTAAAGGCCATCTAGTTCCAACCCCCTGCCATGGGCAGGGACACCCTCCACTAGATCAGGTTGCCCAAAGCCCCATCCAACCTGGCCTTGAACGCTGCCAGGGAGGGGGCAGCCACAGTTTCTCTGGGCAGCCTGTGCTTGGGCTTCATCACCCTCACAGGGAAGAATTTCTTCCTAATAACCATTTAGCTACGTCAGTTGTCTAGGAAGTGCATCATTTTCAAATTATTGCATGACAGTGTACAGTTGGTGAAGACAGGCTGCAAAGAAGCTGCTGCTCACACCGCTCAGTATCAAAGAGAAATCACATTTAACTGCTGTTCCGAGCTGAAGGACCTGACCTGAGTATGTAACCAACCTAGATGCTTTGTCCAGTCAATGTGGAGGAATAGGTTTCTTCAGAAAATCTCAGCCATACTAAGACCAAGATCTATAGCTGCAGACATAGACCTGTAAAGTATCTGCTTCTCTTCATTCAAAGGAAACTTGGGCGATTTATGTTTCTAGAACAGACAGCTGTGAACTTAGAAGGTTTACCAGGCTACTCCATCTCAAGATCCAATCTGCCGCCTCATTTTCTCACTATCAAAGACATCAACACCATCTAGGATGCATGGCCATGTAGTTTACTAGACATCTTAGAAACTGACACATATGACATTTTTAAAGAACCAAAAAAACCCAAACAAAACAACAAAAACAAAAAACCCTGGAAGGCTGCAATGACATCCTCACACACAGAGGCTCTGGGTAAATACACTCTGTCTTTTGCTACTTACTCCAGTTCCGAAAAATGGCAGTCTAGATTTTCATGCCCTGTTGGCTCTGCCGCAGGCTGCAGATATACAAGCAGATGATTGATGGGTTTTACGCTACGGAAGCCCAACTTGTTGACAAATGCACACTTGAGAAAGGATTCCAGATCTTTGAGCCACAGCAGGAACTAACAGGGTCTGCAAACCATTTGTTTCAGATTTACATTTAGTATGTGACAAACACCAATACCCTTCAGTCTGGTTCTCAGAAGAATAGCTTTGGGCTACCCATAAAGAAAGCGCTTACCCTAATTCTAGGTGCAGCAGGTATTAAGGACTTTGCAGTGTGATCACAGAGTCTCAATCTGTATCACTAACGTCAGAATTTGCAGTAAAATTCCCTTTTTCTGAAGGAATTGATTTGAACTGGACAGCACATTTTCACACATTTTCAAAACCTCTGGAATGTGAAGATACTAAAGACCACGTAAAATCTAAATCACAGCCTTTCCCAGGTCTGTGTTCTTACAGGCACTCAGGATTTGCAGTTCAGAGCTAACACGATCAGTTTTACCTTACCTAGCCTTGTATTGCACAGAATCACAGCCCCAGTCCTTGGGCTGGAAGGGACCCCAAGGATCATCAAGTTCCAACCACCCTGCCACAGGCAGGGCCACCAACCTCCAGGCCTGCATCTAGACAAGGTTGCCCAGGGCCCCATCCAACCTGGCCTTGAACACCTCCAGGGCTGGGGCATCCAGCACCTCTCTGGTTCTCTGCTTCTGCTTCCTAAAGAATTTTTACACTGAATCCAGAAAACAAATAAGAATATTGGATACTTTTCTTCCCCCATATGATGCCTCTGCTGAACCACATCATGTTGCTCCATCACCATGGGGTATTTTCTTCCTCATGGGCTGGACAGTCAAGCAAAGAAAATTTCTTTCCTGTAAAGTCAGCCTAAACTTCCTGAAGCTCAGCATGTTCCCCAGGGTCTTATTTATGAACTTTCTTTGTTTTGCTTCTTGAAAAATACTGAATGTTCCCACTGTTTTCCCTGCAGAGTAATTTGGCTGAACCCTCTTTTCCTAAGACTCTGGCATCAGTTGGTCCCACTTCAGTGGGCACCATTAAGGCTAATGGTCATCTGCCGGTCCTGCTCCAGGCTCCAACAGCTTATCACCCTGAGGCATCCCATGATAAAGCAACTGAACAAGAATTCATAAACTGAATGCTGATATTCCTTAAATACAACAATTGCCAAACAAACTCTCACTCTTTTTTCAAGAAGTTGTTGAAAAATCAAGCAAGTCCATCAGTGAATCCAGAAATCAGCTACTCTGATGGGGTCAATCTTTTTTCAGGGGTGCTCAGTGATGGGACAAAAGGCAATGGGCACAAAACTGAATATAGGAAGTTCCACCTACACATGAGAAGGAACTTATTTACTGTGAGGTGACAGAGCACTGGAACTGGCTGCCCAGAGAGGTTGTGGAGTCTCCGTCTCTGGAGACATTCAAAACCTGCCTGGGCACTGTTCTGTGCAACCTGATTTGGGTGATCCTGCTCTGTCAGTGGGGCTGGACTAGATGATCTCCAGAGGTGCCTTCCAGCCCCTAACATCCTGTGATTCTGTGACTCGAGGAAAGGCTTGTGATCGTGGCATACAATTTGATCAACAGAAGAGTGAGCTAGCATCAAAAACATCGAAAACACTCAATAATACACTTTCTTGTGTCAGGAGATTCATTCTTGTTTTTTTCCACCCTGGATAAAGGTGTACTGAACAGCTTAAGTGATCTCATAATTAGATCACCAGATCTTCTCCACATGGAAAAAGGTTCAAGCTCAGCATTCAGTACTTTTGGTCTAATACTGAAATCAAACCCAACCTGAGCATGTCTTTCCTTCAGTTCTTTCTCAAATCCTCCCAAATTAAGAGACCAAATTCCATTTTCAAATTTCTTGCACACAAATCCAATGGCACTATAGGAAAATATGATAGCATATAAAATTAAGCCAAGTATGCTGTTCCTCACGAGGTGAGGTTTCTTCCCTTCCTCTAAACTGGCCTAAAATTTCTATCAGCTGCCAGAATAAGATCTACCCTTCTTTCTGGGAAGAAATTTAACTGCAACCAGGGCTAATAACCTTCTGTGACATGTGTGTGACAGGTTTGTGCAGCCAAACAAATGAGACTGGAAGCTAAACCTCAGTCAGAATGATACTCTTATCACAACACAGCAGCAGTCTGGAGATACAAACTATACATTTCCTTCCTCCCCTTGGATGTATGTTGTTAAGAGCTTGTAAAAACAAACAGCAATGTTTCTGATGTAAAGAACATTGAAAATTCAGTCAAAGCACCTAAAAACTGACAACAAAAATTTAAAACACACACAAAAAAAAATACTGCAAACTAAGGAAAATAACTGGACTTCAAATTT
Source organism: Heliornis fulica (assembly GCA_013399135.1). Lineage (NCBI taxonomy): Eukaryota > Metazoa > Chordata > Aves > Gruiformes > Heliornithidae > Heliornis > Heliornis fulica. The sequence goes on along the minus strand of VXBZ01003662.1, from coordinate 526,650 downwards.
CTTATGGATGCTATCAAGCCTTCCTCAGCTTTCACCAAGTGAAAAGGGAAACGGGGGGCAGGGAGGGGGGTGAGGCAGG
>VXBZ01003662.1:503966-526522 GCA_013399135.1 Heliornis fulica | reverse complement strand
CCTCCCTCCCTCCCTCCCTTATAAAATACTGGAAATTGCTTTTGTGCAAACGGTTACTTTCTACTATGTGCTCCTTTTCCTGTCACTTCTAAGTCCCCTAGACACAAATCTATGGAAAATGACTACCCCAGATATATTTGAACAAATCCTCTCCAAAATGATAAACACCAATTATCAACGACCTTTCCAGAGAGAAGGCTCGTAACAGATATCCACGGGGATAATTCTCCCATTCACATCATTTAAGGGAATGACACCGCCTGCAGCACACACTGAAGTGAGGTTTCACTACGCATCTCTTTTCTGTCACTGCAATGACAACCCAGAGGAGCGTGTTGATCCTGAGAATGTTCTTATCCTGATCTTGTTATTTACGAAATGGAAGCTCCAGCGTAGAAAAAGTGAGAACATTTTCCAACACTAAATCCGACACTTCCACAGTCAAAGCTAATAAATAAATAAATAAATAAATAGATAAGTTCTGCAGCATAAACAAAAAGACAAAACCATCAAGCCAGGTTTCAAAAACTAAATAGCAAAGCTAAGCAAAGACAGCTTCAATATCCCCAGACAAACCTCTCTGCAAGGAAAATGCTGTATATTTTAGAACCTCACAACTTACAGTTCCTTCTGCCATTCTGGAGCATATCACATGAAATTAAGTACTACCCATCCTAAAAACTACAGATCTGTTCTGTTTAGATAAGTGAACATTTTTAGGACCCTTTATACTTGGGAATATTTGGTTTGACCCTCAGACTGGCTGACCAATCATTTCTGCAATCCCACCAGACCTGTCTTCTACTAGGAGCACAAGCCTGTCTTAACGTGCCTTCACGGTTACTCTGAATTTGCTCACTCTTTGCAAAGAGCAGCCTGATCATAGAATCGCAGGCTTTTACATTAGAAGGGACCATTAAAGGTCACCTAGTCCAACCTCCATGTAGTGAGCAGGGACATCTTCACTAGATCAGAATGCTCAGAGCCCCATCAAGCCTGACTTTGATTATCTCCAGGTATTGGGCCTCCACCACCTCTCTGGGAACCCTGTTCCAGTGATCGACCACCTTCATATTGAAGAACATTTTCCTAATACCCAACTTAAATCTACGCTTTTCCAGTTAAAACCATTACCCCTCATCCTATCGCAGGAGACAAACAAAACACAACTAAAGCTGGCTATGATGGGAATTCTCAACCGGTTGGTTAATCTACTTTATGTCCATTCACACTGCCCTCGGCACAGGCTGTAGCTTAGGCAGGTTGTGTACAGAATGTATTATTTTGTGTATGAATACTGATGTTTGTTAGAGGTCCCAGCACAAGATTACAGATAGAGTTTAAAAAAATATTATGGAACTATTTCCAATACAATTGAAGGTTTTATAGCATCCACTGAGCAAAAACCAGATACAGCTGCAGTCAAAGTCACCACTTTGCCAGAAAATTACAAATCAAATTGAAAACCTTGCCTGAAGAACGGAGGAAAACATGCACAAACACACACGCTGCTTTTTCTTCTCCTTCCACTTGAGTCCCCGATGCTGCTCAGCGCTAACAAGCGCTTGTAGGGCTAGTCCCTAACAAAGCCTCTCAGAATTGGCAAGGCAGTACACATGCCTTCGCACAGAAAGGCCTGAGCCCAAGCAATAAGCTCTTATAATTTCTCTTTTCAGTTATAAACGGAGGCAGATATGATGACAAATACACGTTTCAGAAAGCTGAATGTGTTGTTACAGCAGAATACTATGAGATACCAAACATTTCCCTTTCCACCTTAGATTACAAAAAACAGCAATACTCAGGATTTCTCACATAAATGGCCTGCTGCCTTTTTGAAAGTCTGATTTTTTTTATTCTCTATGCAGCTATGGGTTTTTTTTTTTTCCCTTCTAATCTTCACTGTTTCCTCCCAGTGTCCTGTCTATGCTGGGATACACTTGGGTTTTTCTTGTCTTGGGGGCACGGTAAAAAGGTCACCTCTGAATGATCCCTGGCAGGGGACTGAGACAAAGCAGGGTGAAATTTGTTCCACAGCAAAGTGGAAAGGAGACTTTTAAGATGTATTGGACACATGGCTGGCAGTCAGAAGACACAGGGCAAAAGCCAGGCCACTGCTTTGATTTGCTTTGGGGATTTCATTGGTTTTGATTTTGGGATCTGATGATCAATGTTTATAAATATTTGAAGTGCAGGAGACAAAGGGAGATGGCCAACCTCTTCTCGGTAGCCTGTGGGGACAGGACAAGGGGCAATGGTCACAAGTTTGACCACAGAAGGTTCCGCACTGATATGTAAAAGAACTTCATGGTGAGAGTGAGGACTGGCACAGGCTACCCAGAGAGGTTGTGGAGTCTCCTTCTGCAGAGATATTCAAGACCCGTCTGGACATGTTCCCATGTGATTTGATCTAGATGACCCTTCTCAGGCAGGGAGGTTGGACTTGATCTCAAAATTTGAGCTGTCATTATTAGGAGCAAATGTTTTAGTTGCATAAGTGTTCAGAAAACTGTTTATACAGTTACATGATGAGAGTTGAGAGGTTTACATAAACCTTAAACAGATTTCCTGGGTCAGGTTCTATTACTTCTTCATATGCAAAAAAATATCCGCAGTCCCAAAAGATTCACTTACAAATTTCCAGAAGCATGTAGGTTTCACGGGGATGATGTTAAGGTCGGAAGAAAGCTTCCAAGCCAAAACTGCAAATAATTTCTACTACTGTGCAAATGAATGCAAGACAACGCTTGCATAAATCTTCCTACTATGCTCATCACTTTGCTTCAGTTACATGCATCCTGGTCTTAACATTATTGGGATTTAGAATTAATGACCTACTGAGATTTATAGGGCCAATTACACCTCTCAGCATTACCACTTCAGGGCCTTTACAGCCTTAAACAGACATTAGAAGGTCACTCAGAAAACTGTCGTGATGTTCAACAGACTTCAAATGAAGCCCTTGCCAAAAAAAAAAAAAAACCCAAAACCACAAAAAGCAAACTCTCTAAATAATAGATACTTTTAAAACATCCCCTCTTTATCAGTATTTCCATAAAACTCACTGTGCATTTATATGGAGCAAACCGCTTAGTAGCATTTGCTAGGCCAGTTGATTCCATTTAGATTTTTTTCTTCTCTCTTCAAAAATTGTGGAATAAAAACAACTGGATGTAGCACTGGTCATTATGCAGTAGGAAAATGACAGAATAGTTTATGTGCATTAATGCAAGCGTGACAAATATGACTACTGAGTGACGTCTAGAGGGATTGCTCAATGTTCGAGGAATGGTGAGGAATTCACTTGGCATCATCCCTAGTAAGTGAGAAGTACCTAAATTAATATTACCCAGTTGCAGTAACTGAGGCGACTGAAATCATCTTCGCTTGCAGACAGCATCGCGCACAGATTGCTCAACGTAGACATTTCCATATGTTCCTGTGTTTCCTTTCCCCCTTTTCACAGGCACGGCTTTCTTTGAGCAACCCAATGTGCTGAGAGTGATGCAAGGAATCGAACAGTAACCACATATGTCGCACAACAGAAAGTTTGGAAATGAAGGAAAAGCAAAGCCTTTTTTTTGTTGTTTTTTGGGGGGTAAGAAACAGACTGATAGACAAACAGACATGATCAAAGAAATCCAGAACTCAACCCTGGTTTATTCATTTAAAGATTTTTAATGAAAGGGAAAGTACGCCTAAGTAGATAGCTGGCTGAACTTTCGGCTGGCATGAATTAAACCATTCCAGTACACACAATTTGTAACAGAAACACCAACAAGCACCTTTAACTACAGCACCACTGCCAAATGCCACCATAATTAGGCAAGAAATGCTGTGCTTTGAGTCATGAATAGGCTGGTCGCAGCCTTACTCGCTGTATAGGATCATGCCATCCAAGCGCAGGCATTTACTGAGAAATTCGCTGGAAGATAACAACTGATTTAAAAGGGGTTCATGTAAGTTTAGTTAAGGAGCAACCTCAGAGATTATTTTCAATTACTGAGATAAAATCATGGCTTCTCTCAGGAGGTAAAAAGGAAAGTGGTTTCCTTCCATACACCCCATACAGCATGTGAAAGCTTAAAGAATAGTCTGATTTCACAAACAATATCAGCCTCCTACAAATATTCCTTAACTCTGCTTTTCCCTCCCTCAAGTCATTTTTCCAATTATTTTCAACATTTTCTTTGATTGATTAATAAAAAAGAGCTTTCCTGCTGCAGATAACAGGCTACAGAATTCCTTTTCACATTTCCTAGGCCTAACCCTACGCTCACAAATACTAACTGATGGCTTTATTTTCTTTCACGGAATCTGCAAGGCTCTGGCCCAGCATCAACTTTTTTTGCACGTAAGTCCTCATTGATTTCAGAGAGCATGAGGAAGATGACAGGACATAAGCACTAAGTTCCAGTTCTTCTAAACTTGCATGAGGACCTACCTGCAGGTAATAAACCAGAAAGCCTCAGTTAACTTGCATTAAAGAATAGCTTTACCGGCTTCTCTTGAAAGGCCAAAGATCAAGAAGAAAAAGCCCCATCTTCATCTCCTCCAAATCCACTATCAAACAGGTCAGCACCCCTACTTAATAAATTACACATGGAATCCTCATCTGACGCAGAGGGGGGTACATCTACACTGTCTGCTTGAGACATGTAGCTTTGCCATGATTTAAACTTGCAACTGGGTAGAGAAGTGAGGTGGGTTGAGAACTGGTTGAAGGGAAGAAGCCAGAGAGTTGTCATTAATGGGACAGAGTCTGGCTGGAGGCCTGTAACTAGTGGAGTCCCTCAAGGGTCAGTACAGGGACCAGTATTGTTCAGTGTCTTCATTGATGACCTGGATGAGGGAATAGAGAGCACAGTCAGCAAGTTTGCTGATGACACAAAACTGGGAGGGGTGGCTGACACACCATAAGGTTGTGCTGCCATTCAACAAGACTTACGACAGGCTGGAGAGTTGGGACATGTATTAGAAGGGAGATGTCTAGTAGGTCAAGAGAGGTCCTTCTCCCCCTCTACTGTGCTCTGGTGAGACCACACCTGGAACATTGTACCCAGTCCTGGGCCCTTCAGTTAAGAAAGGACATAGAACTCCTTAAGAGAGTCCAGCACAGGGTGTTCCACTCCACCAAGATGGTGGAGTGGAACACCTTCCTTCTGAGGACAGACTGAGGGAGCTGGGTCTCCTTAGTTTGGAGGAGACTGAGGGGAGACCTCATTAATGTTTGTAAGTATGTTAAGAGTGAGTGTCAGGAGGATGGAGCCAGGCTCTTTTCAGTGTTGACCAGTGATAGGGTAAGGGGCAATGGGTACCAGGGGAACATGGAAAGTTCTATCTGAATATAAGGAAGAACTTTTTCACTGTGAGGGTGATAGAGCACTGGAACAGGCTGCAGAGAGGTTGTGGACTCTCCTTCTCTGGAGACATTCAAGACCAATATGGACACATTCCTGTGTGATTTAATCTAGGTGATCCTGCTCAGGCAGGGGGGTTTGGACTAGATGAATCTCCAGAGGTCCCTTCCAGCTCCTGTGATTCTGTGAATTGTAGGGTTCCTGTATTCTCCACAGATATTCAGACACCTAGAGAAGACAATTCACTACGTATATTCTGTAAGGTCTTCCTTCATGCACTTATGGTATGTGCCTAGACTCAGTCTGTGCAGTCCCAGCACACAACCATGCTTCGTCCACACTGTATGCATGAACCCGAGTCTCTTCACTTTTACAGCCTTCCCACCTCAGTTCATTACCTGCATTTCCATGAGTAAAACAAAAAAAAAAAATAAAGAAAACCACATATGCAATAGAAATCTTTGGGCAACAGAAAACCTGAGGAGTTAAAGGGCAGGACATACAAAGAAATAAAGAAGGAAATGGATTTATTGTCTTCGGCACAGAAACCAGAAGACATGTCATGAACATGACTTAGCCCTTTCAAGACAACTACTCAAGATATGATGGAGTTGACATGACAGTGCAATTGCATCACACACCCTTCAGACCACCATCAGACTCACTCGTGGTAGACGTGCAGTGCCAGAGCAGTTTAGCCTTTCTAATACACGTCATCCATCTTACAAGGTATACTTTATTGGTTTAAGGGCAAAACATCCAAACACCAATAATCCATGTTCCACATAGTCAAGTCACTGACACAGATCTTTCAGAGGAAGAACAGGAAGGCATCTGTGGCAGAATATTTAAGGCCTTACTATATGGGGAAAAGAAGCCCACCTTTGTAGAGAAAGTACTGCCATCCTTATGCCTTTGAAGACAAAACAAAGGTTTTGTAGTCATGAGCCATCACAAAATTATTGGCTGATCACCTGCTGCCTTCATGCACATCAAGCTGTGTTTCCAGGAAGACTTGCTCACTTAGATTGCTCAAATGAATGTCTCTTAAAATATATTAAAAAAAAAAAAGAAGAGATAAGAATTAGCCCATTGAAAATAACTCCCTAATCTGCCATCTTTTCAATAGAACTGAAGTGCTCTTCACACACATAGTACACAAGCATCTTGAATTAGCAGGGAACTATTTTTAAATACATGAAGGATAAGATATGAAATTAGTTTCATGGGGAATGAGAACCTTAGAGATTATTTACTTTCCCTTAATTACTTTGACTCACTACTCATTTAGCTTTCCAATAGTACTACCTATTTCACACTCAAAATTTGATACTGATGACATGTAAGTATGAGTTTTGAACATTCAAGATTATGGACCTCGATGACACATAGCCACATTCTCAAACTGACTTAACCACATGAAAGCTAAGTAAAGATACTGTACAGTGCAAATACTTCTTTCTTGGGAACAACAGTCTCAAAGTAAGGATCCCTATGTAAAAGCAAGCACCCTTCTTCAAGGAAAACTCTGACAACTGCACAAAACTTACTCTAGGCACAGGCAGCATCTTACACCGCTGATATTATATAATGCAAGGTGCAAAACAACGATTATTACCTCAAGAGAGGTGATTCTCCCCCTCTACCCTGCTCTGGTGAGACTCCACCTGGAATACTCAGTACAAATCTGGCACCTTCGGCACAAGAAGGACATGGACCTCTAGGAGCAGCCAGGGGCACAAGGATGATCAGAGGGCTGGAGCACCTCTCCTATGAAGACAGGCTGAGTGAGTTGGGCTTGTTCAGCCTGGAAAAGGCTCAGGGGAGAGCTTATTGTGTCCTTCCAGTACCTGAAGGGGCCTACGGGAAAGCTGGGTAGGGGCTGTTTGTGAGGGCAGGTAGCGATAGCATGAGGAGCAATGGTTTTAAACTGGAGCAGGGGAGGTTTAGATTAGACATTTGGAAGAGATTCTTTACAGTGAGGGTGGCAGATCACTGGAACAGGTTGTGCAGAGAGGCAGTGGAGGCCCCATCCCTGGGGATATTCAAGGTCAGGCTTGATGGGGCTCTGAGCAACTTGATCTATTGAAGATGTTCCTGCTTACTGTAGTGGGGTTGGACTAGATGACCTTTAAAGGTCCCTTCCAACCTAGCACATTCTATGATTCTATGATTATTATTTATTTGAGAGGAGGGAACTCAGGTGAGACAGGACAGCCTACTTGACTCCTGAGCCTGAGAGAGAAGCTCAAGTTTCTAAGCCATTGAACAAGAAGAAATTAAGTGTGGCCATACAGCACTGCTGGCCTACATCCGTTACCCATCTTTAGCTTGTGTGACACAGGCACATATCTTTCCCTCCTACAGTATACGAGAAAAAAAAGAAGAGATAGAGAAGATGACATGGTATTCCAGAAAGAGAGCGGTATTGGCAAATTTCAAATATAAAATGAAAGAAATACAGCAATAAAGGAAGGTCTACAACCTTATCTCTGTAGAAATAAATTAATTAGGAACTTGATAATACAGCCTCAATAATTTTTAAAATAAAATGGGAAATGATGAGGGGAGCAAAGGAAAGGAAAGTAATAAAAAGGACAGTGCACTAAAAATAAAATAGCAAGTCTGAAATATAAAGGAAATGGAGGCCACGGTAAAAGGACATGGAATGGACAGACACAAAGAAAAGGAGAAAGGAGCCTTAAAAATGAAAGAAGAGCAAAACAAAAAGAAGGCTAGGGAGGTAGACATACATAAAGCACATCATAAAATTGAAAAAAAAACAAAACACATACTATAAAAAAAAATCAAGCCAAACCAAAACCATACAATCAACCACAGCTCTACATTCCTTAATAGTAATTAAAAAAATAACTCTAGAAACTATAACTGGAAAGTCAGTGTAATTCATTGTCTAATGAAGGTTTATTTGATGGGGACAGCTTGGGTCTCAGCCCTGTCCCTGTCAAGCAGTGGGACTTTTTGCCAGAACTTCTCAGTTCCTGTGGGATTAAGGCTGAGCTGAAGCAATGCCTGAATGATTTCCAACACTTAAACACCTGAGACACAGCATAACTCAGCATCAGCTCTGGATTTTTTAGGGGGTCTAGTCTTTATTAAGTAAGAGAATTAAAAGGATACAAAAAACATCGTGGTACTACATGTGGCAGCACAAACTACTGCCACTGTGTATCGGAAATTATGAGGTCTTTCACTAAGCACAGCTATCAAAACCATTATTATGCTATAAAATACTAATACATTTTCTATTATCTATCAATTCCTAATTCATCAGAAAGAAAAAAAAAATACAGGCTGATACAGCAATTAGCAAAGTAATCACTATTAAAGTGGATTTTCTGAAGGTTTTCCAGAGATAGTATGATAACAGATTTGAGTTCCACTTTCCACCAGTGAATATTTTGCTGTTCCAACAAAACAGCCATTGCAGTTGGGAGAAAAGAGAGACCTCAAAAATCAAGTTGCTTATCAGAATATAATGAATATCAACAACATATAGTACAAACTCTCTTGAGAATTGACTATTGCTGGGGTTTGGATCCCTTCTTTGAGGCTGTTAAAGCAGCTAGGGCATTTCACGGTTAACAGTGTATTTCTATATGAATGTTTGAAAAGGAGAAAAGAGTTCAAAATCCTAAAGATGGAGTTTTCTTTGTGCTCCTGAGAAAAAAAATATGGTGTGCTTGTAAAGCTGAAATAAGGCACTCTCAAAGTTAACTGTAGGTTATCAAAGTTTTTTTTCAGAAGAAAAATTTACACAGAAAATGTTTAAAAAGGCACCATGAGGAAGAACTTGTTTCTCTTGCTGTGGTCAGTAGCAGTGCCACAGCTTTGCCATTACACTCCCTCTAAGGGCCACAGCGGTCCACAACTGTAGCAGCTTTGTTTTGCTTTAATAGATAAAAGGAACAAGTTTATTTTGTTTTAAACAGATTATATGTCCATTTTTCATAGACCATTTGGAAAGCACATTGCTGTGGGCTTCCCAATGACAAATACACAGATGCACCAGCAAGTGACAACACGCTTTGTACTCCTTGACATGGATGAAAGAATTCAATTCAACTTTTCTCTTTTATCTGAAAAGAGAAATGCCTGAGAAAAATATTTTTTAACCCTATGTCCTGAGAATAAAGCTTCAACGATGCCCTGTCTGCATCTCCATCTGTTTCTCCTCCCTTCACTAACTTTGGGTGACATGGGTCAAGAGTGACCAGAACAGACAGGGGGAAAGTGTCTCTTCATTTTCATGAAAATAAAAGGCTGAATAAAGGAGAAAAATACTAAGTGTCCTAGGGTTTGAATGGTAGGTACTCAACTTTGCATGAGAAAATCTACAGAGCAATCACCACCAAAGAAAAACCTGCAGAAAACCAGGTGAGGTTGGCTCCATGCTCACACCACTGCCATTTCTTCAGCTGCTCTCCAGATCCCGAGGTATTCAGAATATCCGGACTCAGGCACCTCTCATTTACTGCAAGTGAACAGTAAATAGAGACACGCTTTCACTGGCAACGGCTGTGACAGTTGATCTTCACACCACAGTATTATCTTAATAAACTGTCTCTCAGCCCCGGGGTCTTTGTTCTCATATAAGTGACCTGCAGTTGGTCACCTTGGATCTTATACAAAGCATGATGAGCACAGAGGTTAGATGAGTTAATTGAATAGCGACTGCAAAACCAGCGTGCTTTCTTCCTCTCAGCAATGTGGTCTTTCCCTACTGAAAACAATCGGAGTTACACTGCAATTCAAGCTAATGACAGAACTGTATATCTGGGTAACTCAATCATTAGTTAATGTTACCACCACAAGAGCTTGTCTGTATGGTATTTGACAACGAAATTCGAGTTAAACAGCCTCCTCCAGAATGAAGACAATATTGGATTAATTAGGTAACTTGCTACACATTTAGAAAATGAAGATGAATATCCTTTTTATAACCATATTAAATTCTTACGGAATAAGAACCAGACTGTAATCTGTTATTGTAGCGTAACTCAGGAATACCTCTTGAATTACTCAAAATTCAAATCGCTGGAGATCAGATTCTGGCCCCACACATATTAAAGGAACATTTGACTTATTACTCATGTAAAAAGGATGCAACACACAAACACAGGAGCCAATTTGTTTCCTAGGAGAGTTCAAAATTCTCTGCCAAAAGAACTCGTATTCTGGTACTTCTGACATATGACGTTATTTTTATTGGTCTACATGATAATTCTGCTGCTAGCTACAGAGTGAAAGCCTGGAGAACAGCAGAAACTGGGGTCCAAATACCCAGTCTTTTCCCCCACACGCTTCCCATAACTCAGGCAACTGGCTTCCTCTGACCAAAGACAGCCACTGGAAATACTGTTAGAAGTCTATAAAGCTTTTTACTGTCTAAAACAAACCACAGACTACTGAATTCATTTTGTAACGAGATTATTCCTCCAGCATGGTTCAAAACCAAAAGCATGCAACTGTAAATAAAAATATCATAGCTGAGTCACGAGTCTCTAAAACAGTCTGGTCTACCATTCTTAGTCTATTCTTAGCTGTGCTATAACAACTTGGGATATATCTACCAAACCTTTTTGAAGACACATTAGTTTTCTCTCTACCTGAACTTTCAGGATGCTCTGCACCAGCCAGGGCTGAAGCTCAAGTTGTATTAGGAAGAGATCACGTATTAAAAAGTTTATCAAATTGTTTCAAGCTTAACAGTGCAGAATGGCAAAATGTTCCACACTTGCCGGGGTCCTTCAGTTGCATGCGAGCCAAGAATGACTGGACGCACCAATATGATGCAGAATCATTCCACTTTATTAGCAAACTCTGTGACATTATATAGGAAACCATTTCCGTACATGCACCACACACGCATCACAAGCTAAGCTGATTGGCTACCTTGTCTTCTATAGCTACACCCCTATTCAGACAGGTATCCTCCTTTCTTGGAACTTCCCCAACTTAGTTGCCACATCAGCAACTTCCCTCGTTTACTAACCTTGGTTACTGCTGCCTCACTGCCCACACCAAGTATATCTCAGGCAAAGCTGCTCGGGCCCCAACACACACTGACCTGGGCAGGGAAGAAAATCAAGCCGGAAACATCCCTGCTCAGCTGCCAGTGTCTCCTATAACTTGACTGCCACATTTTCCACTGTTCTGACAGAAACAGGGATATCAGACAGATAATCTGGATTTCAGTTTAAATTATGAAACCGTGTTCCTTCTGACCATCCCACTTCCTTTCATCCCACTCACTGTAAGGCTTGGTCAGAAAAGCAGGCAAATAGAGATGGAAAAATCTATACAACGGAATCAGCTGCATCATTTAAAGGCAACACAGTTTTAGGTACCATGTTCTTGAAGACTTCAACTGGTAAAGGCCTCACAACGTTCACACAATCTATTCTAGGACCTCTCTGCATCTTCACCACCAGAAACATTCTCCTAAACTTGTGGGGTTTTGCAACATATTCCCCCTGTTACTTTTAGTCTACTCAGTGTGGGCAGCGCAGATTTTTTTTTGTCATATGTCAAACTTTCCTATTCTTTATCCTCATTCAAAACATTAATTCCATCATTCAGTTTGTTCAGATGCCAAGGCCTCGTTCAATATTTTTCTCAAATATTTGGCGTTGTTTATTTGCAAGTTAAGAGGAAGAAAGCTTAAACTTGAACTGGAGTGTCATTCAGGCTGTAGCTGGTCAAAATCCTTTTGGAACAACCATTAGCTGCCTTCCTAAGATTACCAGTTCTCTGGGGAGTGTCTCGCTGTATAAAATTTTTTGCAAAAGTCATGTTCAAGTTCAGTTTAAATAAACTTGCATTACTGAGGACTACAGAGCAGAGGCAAAATTAAAGACAGTACATCCAAGAGTAACTGAAGGGAGCATAAAGGCATTTTCTCCAGCCAACTCCCAATTACACGGATGGTTCTTTCTCACCGAGAGTGAACTCAGCATCAGGACAAACCTATTTCAGAAGCTCTCATTTCGTTTTGTTTCCGCTGCTGCTACGCTTGCTCCTCAGGCGCTTACAGAACACGTCCTTGTCGTACAACCATCCCGTGGCATCCCTCAGAGACATGACTGAGAGTGTTACAAAGGTCTGCATTTCTCCTTGCATGGATGCTTGTAGCCGCTCTCCGAACATTTCTTACACTCGCTGAACCACCCTGCGTCAACAAAAGTGCTGTTCACCTTAGGCCTGGGGTTTCAGTTCTGCATTTCTCTTCTCCTTTATCTATTTAACAGTGAAACGGTGAATTTAAGGCTCTTTAAAAGAGCGGTACATGGAGGGTTACATCTCACCCTATACTGCTCAGTTCACGTTACACTGACAGCGTTGTCAGCATGAAAGGGAGTTTCTCACCAAACTGAAGCCTTCATTTTCCCGGTGTTTAAGGCAGGAGTGTCTATTGCTCTTTGTCCTACCCGAGACCGAAGACAAGCTGATTTCACTAGAACGAAACGACGTTCAAGAGCCACCGAAACAACTACAACAGTGACTTCAGTGATCATCACAGCTACATTTCAGTGATGACAGGCTTGTCAAAGCATCTCATCTTCAGGATTATCAAACTCAATCTTCTGCTTTCAATTCAATACTCAGTTTCACCCGGCAGCGCGCCTGACATTGAAGAACCAAAGGAAACACACTTTTTGCACGATTTCAAGCTGGCCACTAGCCTCTTCTGTCTAGCTAGTCTAGTAACATTTATACTTCAGGTTTCATGACAGTGCACTGACCAACTCGCATCATGTTACTCCCTTTACTCTTGGGCAAGATGAACCTGAAAATTACTGCATTTATCATTTCTATGTTATTTGTAGCATACAGTACCTAACAGAAACAACTTTGTTATTACAGAAAAGGTAAACCCAGGTGGGAGGCTGGCCAGCTGGCCTTGCACAAAGCTGCCCTGTCAGATGAGCTGCCTCCTCCTAGATGCAAACAAACGAAGCCCATTCTGACAGGGTGGTTCTCCATTCTCTTCCTTTCTCATCACTGTCCACAGAGAGGGGATTACACTAAGCAGCTACTCCTTTCTTTCATTATCAGTGAGCCTCCTCTTTCCTCTTCCCCAGAGACTTTATGCAGTTACATAATATCCCTTAATATTTGCTAAGGAACTAAAAAAGAATTCTGATTTTTCAGCTTTTTACTTAAGAAATCGCTAATAGTTTCCTTCCCAGGCTGAAATTTGAGCTGTCTTCTGTTTTGCAAAGGAAACAGTGTCAGTTACACACCATGTATGTTCTGCAAAATGATACAGAAGTTAAACAAAAGCATCATGAAAAATAAAACTGCAAAACCCAACTAATGATACACGCACAGCACCTGGTTTCACATGTTTTTCCCATAATAGCATTGATCTTACAGAGCTGGCAAGAAACTGGAGCTAAGTAGGTTGGAGACAGTACACCGAGACTTTCACCTGGAGTGCATCAGCTCAAATTTAGCCCAGCTCCCTCTAGGCACTGGAAACCAGTAGTCTCCCACAAGCTGTCAGTGAAATACAATGGTAACAGCTAGGTGGTTCATACAAAACGGGATGCTACATTGGAGGGTGGGGGGGAAAGTCACCAACATAAGCGGTGTTATTGCTAAGATATGAACAACCTTGAACTAAAAGACACCTGGCCAAAAGTGCCTTCAATTGCTAAAATGAAGTTAAGCTAAGAGATGCTCATTTTCAGCTGGCTAATGGAAAAGCAATATAAAGAAGAGTCTAAATCAAACATACTTTCCAGGACCTCTAAGTCTTCAACTTTGACATGTAACAACCCGCCACCGACACCTCTGTTTATCTTCTGCATGAAGACGGTGGAAACCAGATGTGCATGTGCAGAATGATGAGGACACATGAACAGAGCACCCTCTCACAGCTCACAGATCCAGAGGGCTTGCTTGCTCACATCCAAATGCTCATCAACCCTACTTGCTAGCTGAGGACCGCAAACACACCCTTTTTTGGATGCAGCGACACCCATACTATCCTGGGCTGTGATCTCAGCAGATTTCACTGCTACCCAAGGGTCACACCTCCAAGGGAATTTCACAGTAAACTAAGTGGATCACTTACTCGGCAAATGCAACTCATTCATGTGAGTCGGTGTTGAAGTAATGCCAACATCCATTGTAACTCATCAGAAGAGATTAATCCATGGATCTTTGCCACCAAAATACAGGCCTCCACCACTGCAGAATGAGAGGCAACTGCTTCATTTAGTAGAAAATAGCAAGCTCTTATTCTTTATGCAGAGGAGCCACTGAATTAGGATATAACATAATTTCACAGGATGTCAGACCAGCAAAATATTAGGAAGCAATCTGCTGCTTTCAGATGAAACAAACTTATTTGTCGTGGTTGAAAGTCTTCTGGCTCTTCTCATAAGGGTACAGGTACCAGCACCCTTCCTAAGAGCATGCTCTCATTGTGGTTACTGCCCACCTGAACTCACCCCACCCCCTTGTCAGCTACTTCTATCTCATTTCTTCTTTGCTTCCCTGTCAAAATGCATCCTAACAGGTATGGATAAAAAACGCCATTAAACTCTTACTGTATTCTACCCCAGGCAGAGCTGCTACCTCCTGATGCATTTTCACACTGTATGCAGAAAACAGAC
Source organism: Heliornis fulica (assembly GCA_013399135.1). Taxonomy (NCBI): domain Eukaryota; kingdom Metazoa; phylum Chordata; class Aves; order Gruiformes; family Heliornithidae; genus Heliornis; species Heliornis fulica. The sequence goes on along the minus strand of VXBZ01003662.1, from coordinate 511,515 downwards.
CCCTTTAAAATCTACATAAAACCAACCTGTCACACCAAAATATCTGTACAGAAAAGTGTGACCAGCAGTTCGAGGGACGTTCTCCTCCCCCTCTACTCTGCACTGGCTAGGCCTCATCTGGAACACTGTGTGCAGCTCTGGGCACCCAGGGACAGGGTACAAAAGAGGGCTATGAAGATGATGAGGGGACTAGAACATCTCTCTTAAGAAAAGATGTTGACTTTTTAGTGTAGAGAAAACAGAGGAATCTTATCAATGCTTATAAATACTTGAGGGGTGGGTGTCAGGAGGATAGGGTCAGTGTTCTTTCATTGGTTCCCAGTGACAGGACAAGAGGCAATGGGCATAACACTGAATGTAGGAAGTTCCACCTAAACACGAGGAGGAACTTCTTTACTGTTGAGGTTGGCAGAACACTGGAACGGGCTGCTCAGAGATGTTGTGGATTCTCCTCCTCCGGAGATACTTAAAAACCTCCTAGATGCTGTCCTGTGCAGCCTCCTTTAGGTGATCACCTTCTTAGGTGATCCTGTTCTGGCAGGAGGGTTGGACTAGATGAATCTCCAGAGGTCCCTTCCAACCCCTGCTGTTCTGTGATACGTTATCCTCCCTGGCCATGGAGGGACTATTCCTCATCACATACTGATGAGATCTAATATACTAAACCCACACGCTAAATGATAACACTGTTAAAAATATCTGTATAAAAATGCTGTAAAGCCTCACTTAACTCTAAAAATATCTAAAAATCTATTAACAGAAAGGATTTATAATTAAGATTGTTGTTGACCAAGCTTCTCCCTGCAAAGGCAACAGAATAATAATCTTACATGTATGCAGTATCTTTCAGTCTAAAGGACTCCATCCATCAAGTCTGATCTTACACGCACAACTAAACAAATCCACCAGATTTCATTACCAGCAACTGCCGAGCTTGATCCTCTCAGCGGTACAGGTTCTTTTTATCTACTTTGTCCACCAACAAATTATCCACCCATCAACAAACTTTCCTTTTAACATCAGCAATGCACTAGCAACAACTTCAGCCTTAATCCTTATGTTCCACCCCCAAAAAAAAACCCTTCCTCCAGCTTTGTTCCACCTCTTCTCAGACATTTATAACCAAGATTATCAACCAACCCTTAGAAACAAACTCCAGCAAGGGCTGAATCCAACTTACCTGTCAGAATATTTGGTTTTAAACAGACACCTGGGATATACTGGGAGTGTACTGGTTTTTAATACGACAGAACAACTTTTTCTGTCTTATTTTGCCCACCAAAAAAATCCAACCCAAAACTAGAGGAATCCGAAAGCTGTTTTCTCCAATCTGAAAACACCCCTTTCTTGCACCATCAAGTACTTAAACCAAAGTTTAGTCTCACCAACCAACTCTACCCCAGAAGTAAAAGCCGCAAGATCACTGTTTTTATCATGCAAGTAAGGGTTGTTCTGAATCACTTGTTTCTACCTTATGGCTACCAAAATAGGCCTGTTTAAACAGTTGGCTGTCAGGTATCCACAAAGCACGGCAGAGGGAAATCTACCTCCACTTCTGCAACTGGCATGGCTGTTGGAAAACACTCCCTGACGATATCAATCTGCACAACTAATTTATTTTTTATTCCTGAATACTTGCTTTGAGTAAAATCTATTGCAAGAAACTGTGTAACAACATCATGCCAGGCAAAGGTTCCTCAATAAAACTGCCGCTACACCTTGATGCTGCATCTTCCCTGGCCGAGTTGTCTACGAGTCTGAACAAATTAGCAGCTTGGGAAAGGTTTCAGCCTCTTCCAGAAAATGTGCCACTGATGGCAGCAGTCATCAGGACTTGCACTGAACAGCCAGATCACAGGAGACAGCTGTTATGAGTCCAGGGCATGCGGTAGGGGGACAGGGAGGCCGCATCATTGCTACCTGATGGTGGTAAGCTTCCTTAGATGATTGAATAAAATGCTGCAGAAAGCTTCCACAAGCAAGAAGCTGTTGCCTCTGTGCCCTCTGCACCACCTGGGGATGCTTATTGTTTTCAAAAGGGAAAAAAAACAAATTAACAAACCAGGGCTGTGTGGTGAAAAATCTACTGTAGCCAATTGTGCATCCACCACCCCAGCACTGACTCAGACCAAGCCCATGCGATGACCCTGCTCCGAGTCATGCTTTTATAAAAGCATAAAACCCAACTGTCTCAGCACTGGAAACAGAATGGCCAAAGTAGGAGCGCTCCAGTCTGAGAAAAGTAAGTTGAAGATGGTTGGCCTAGTTTCTCTTGTAACCTTCAGCTGAAACTACAACAAAACAGAGACATGAAAAAGGGCTGTCAGATCCTGAACTCCATCACCTTGAGGATGCAGATTTGCCTCCTCCAGTAAATTTGCTATTGACTTGGCTACTCTTAAACATCTGAAGAGGAGTAGGGGGCTTTCTCTACACCTCAATTTATACAGGCTCCAATAGAGTTTTCTATCACTAAGTTTTGGCTCAGGGTCCATCTCAAGCTTTTATTACCTCAATTTCTCCATTTATTCCTCAATATTCCCTCAGATAATGTAGGGGGGAGAAAAATTTAAAAAAAAAAAAAATTCCTTTGACTATGATACATTTCAAATAGCTTAGCTACATGTACGTATCTCCCCATATTCAGTGCCAGCCAAAAAATACATCTATTTTTTAGCATTTCCCCTCATCTAGTTCCTCCAAACCATCAAGTGCTTCTTCTCTAAGATTTGTTCAAATTCTCACTATCTTCCTGTTGATATAACATTCAGAGTTTTTGGATTCATTCATGGCAGAACAGAACGAAAAGGGAATCCCACCTCTTTGTTCACGGATGTGGTACCTTCTTGTCAGCTCAACCACAGAGCATTATTCTGTAGTCAAGTCACACTGTAGACTCATATATTAATTCCTGCTGGGTCTTAACTCTAGATCCCTTCCAGCAGCACTGGATTCCTGATTTGAGACCCCGTGAACTCACCTTTTTCCCAAAATTTGTTCCCTTCACTCTACTATCTAGCAGGAATTCTCCTGAAGTTCTTTTTACTCAAAAGCAAAGATGTTTGTTTCAAAGGTTATAGGTTTTGTTCGAGGTCCCTTTTCAACAAAGCATTTAACTACATGCCTAACTTTCACCACATGCTTAAATCCAGTTGATCTCAGCAAGCAGAGATGAGCTTAAGCATACATTAAAAGAAGAAGAAATAAAAAAGTTAGGCATGCAAAGTTAGGGCTTGGTTTTGCTGAACCAAACCCTCAGTTTCTGTAATCAGTTGAGTGGTTTATTTTCCATATTTGGCAAGAATTGACAGCTCAATGCTTTTATGTTACAGGATTTTAAAATGAAGCTTCAAGAGAGTCCAAAGCTGACATCATGCTTTTGTTCCTTTCTTAAAATAACAATAGGAAATAAATACCTAAGTAAACATGCACCAGTACGGTAATCATTAAGTCTGTAGGATTTAAACACACAGTGACTCTATGTTTTCATTCCTGCAGTTCCCTCTTGAAGAAAGAATGAAAAAATAAAAAATAAAAAGCCCTGTGAAAAATTTGAGAAATTACCTGTATCCCAGTAAGATACTCAACACATTCCCCATCAGCTCATTAGCCACTACCATCATTGCACAGCTAAACAGAGAGAACAAAGGTGCCCATTTCTTAATTCATGTCCACCATACGCCTTTTAAATGTGACGGACTTAGCTCACTGTTCCACGAAAGATGGATCTTCAGGGTGGGGGGGAGGGGAGAAGGCTCTAGTCTTTGATTTGGTTATGGGTTGACTGTTTCCATCAGCTGCCAACCCACATGACAGCAGATGTAAGATTTTAGATTCATCATCAGCAACAAACGTAGCTGGCATAGCAGGAATTTCGTGGAGAGTATTTAAAATCACTTCCAAATGTCTCCCATTGTTTCTGTGCAGAATACTTCCCGACCTTTCTCTCCCCCTTGTTTTTTGTTTGTACTTTTTGTTTTTTCTTTGCCTTCCTTCATTCTGCCGCCTGGTAAACACAGGCGCAGGCTAAGCGGGGACTGCAATTAGGCAGCCATATCGAGCTTAATCTGCGGACTACCTAATTGTAAGATTCGAGGTTTGGGAGGAGTGCCATCTGAGAAAGAAACCGCAAAGAAAAATTGGAAAATGACTACTTCCTCTCAACCCATAGAGCCTTCCAAAATTCAATTAACATGTTCTAAACTAAACCATCCACACATGCTACGGCACTAAAACGCGTGATTTCAAATAGAGACGAGAAAGTAGCTGCTCATTGATACTTAGTGGGATTGTGATATTCTCTCTGACTGTTCCACTTCCACGTTTTTATTGAAGCGGCAGCTGTTGTAACACTTTTGTACCTCAGCACTTTAGATGATCCAGAAAAAACACCTATAGGCCTCCTAAATAAGTTGTACATGACTGGATCTGTTCGATAATGCTGTGAACCCCAAAGTCACACAGAGAATGCCGTTCCCGCGCCTAGCACAAATACCGTCGTTTAATAACACAGATGTGATTAAGATTGCTGTCTTCCCCACAGCAAATTTTCCTCGTGATTCCATACTCTCCCTGACAGAATACCTTTGCCGTCGCAGACTCAGTGGTGTGACCAATAGGCAAACCACCACTGGGTTTACTTCCAGCATGACCGCTGTGAACGCCACCGGATAGCCGAGACTTGCAGGTAAAAACTCTGCCCACAACTTTCTCCTGCTTTCTTCTATAAAAGACAGAAAGATGGCGAAGCAACAACGCCGCAGAAGCTCCTCTGCCACACCATCCATACAACTACTCGTATGTACCTACTTGCCTCCTTTCCCTACTACAGGTTTAACCTCCTAACCCCTCCCAAAAGGCTGAATCCCACCAGGCAGCACACACCAGGAGCGGGTTAGATTCACAGCTTGCACTAATGGATTTTTTCAGATAGATGGCAGTGCACAAAGTGCATCTGAGATTGGTCCAGGGTCGAGATGCCATTTCAGTGCTCAGACAGTTTAACGAAGGGAATTACTGCATTATCAAAAGCACTTTTAGAAAGATCACGGCTTTGGACCCAATCCTGCTGCACAGCAATAGCTCTGGCTCTTTTGAAGAGGTGAACCGGGTGCCAAGAATGTAAACATGGCAAAGCAGCACTTAGGATTTTATTTCCCATTCCTGCAAGCAGCAAAGGTTGGGGTTTTTTTCCCCCATACATTCTAACAAATGTAGTTTTAAAACACAAAGCTGAAGGATGACTAACAACTCAAAGTCCAAAAAAATGTTGCGTAGCAAATACAGGAGATGATAAATCTGATTTTCAAGGGTCTGTGATGGTATGGATTTAGGAATACTCCATCAATAAAAACAGGGTATTTCAAATCACTCTTATTGGCAACAATTCTACAGTCACTACCTAATTCTGCTCCCTCTTCCTTCTACCAGACATTGTTACTAAGCTAAGAGAGGAGTGAAATTTTTAACCATTTAATTGCATTTACCCCAGCAAATCTCTTTCTCACAAAGGGAAAATATTAACAAAGCAGCTAAAACAAATAGGAGCAAATCTCACAGTGCAATTAGTAGTTCTCTACCTACTACTTTGGGGGGGGGTATGTTTCGACATGCAGCTATCATGATGTGGAAGCATCCACCATCGTTTTGTTTTCTGTTCGCAGTAGGGGGTTGCTAGGAAACAAAATACTATTGTCTGATTTCATGATCTATTGCCTGGTTTGCCTAGCAATCGAGGCTTCTAAATCTATTACTGGATTATATTTTACACAGAGACTAACATTAAAACACATGCACAAAGAGAGGAACAGCAAAAACACCCCACTTCCAAATTCTAAGGAAAGGATATGTATAGTCCAGGTCAAGGAACACAAACTATCCCAAGGAAAACCAGACACAGGCAGTTTACTGATGTTCATACATGCACGCACTCACGCGGGTATCGGCATTCCTCGACTGTATCTATAGTTTTGCCGACTTGTCAGAGACTTTCTTGGTTCTGAGAATACAAAACGTTCCCTCACTACTCGACAGCTACTGTACGCGGCAAGTTCTGTAAATACCACATGCTGCAGAACGCCTGGTGCGGGCGAGCACACATGCCGGAGTCATTCTTGTTCTTGGAATTCAGCTCAGGTTTGTTCCAGTGCCTTAATTTCTTTATGTAATCATTTTTATATATTTCATTTTCATTTTTTAAACACATTTGGACAGATAGAGTCAGAGACAATTCCCCTCCCCCCCTTCCTCCCCACTTGTAACATGAAAAAATAAAAGCATCAGGTAAAGAGATTTAAAATTTAAAGCCATAACATCAAATTTCACATATTTTTACCGTGGCAAGTCTTCATAAAGTGAGAGATTAAAAGATTATTACAACCAGGCAAATGCAGGTGACTATCAAGGCGTCCCCACAACACGACAAGAGACCTCAACAGCCAAAAACAATCATACTTAAAAAAGCTGAGAGTCAGACGAAGAGACTTCGGCACAAAGCCACAGAGAAAAAGGTTTCCAATAAAACCTGCAGAGCAGTTATTACTCTTTTATGTACATCTACAATTTCACTCCATGCCCAACACACACTATTTAAAAGTCCTTTCAACTTATTAAATAACATCTGTGCATTTTATCAGTCCACTCTACATTGGCGGGGAGGGTGGGGGGCACTCATGACACGAATGAAGCACCTTACAAAAGACATCAAAGCTTTTAGCATATTACAGCATAACTTCCAGTGGTTTAAAAACCCCCAAGCCAACCAACCTGACATACAACACAGAAAACACACAGTGCGCGTTAAGGATCCGAGAGCTTCTTGGCTCTCCTGCCCAGAGTTGGATTTGTTCATCCTCTAACCTTCCCTTCGGACACCAGGAGTGCTCCCCAAAACCACATTTAGAATTAAAGACCAAGAGAGTAAAATGCAAAGGAGCTTTTTTTCTGACCCCAGACAACAGCAAGCTACTTCTAGCGATTAGATCAAAGCAACGAGAGATGGACCCGACCCACAACCAACCCCACTCCTCGCCAGAGTGGGATACGGTTGTTCCCCAGCTGGGAACCCACCACAGTAACATCTCTAATTACAAAAAGGGAGCCCACCGGTTTTCCTGTCCCTCACAGTTTGAACACAGAGATGCTGTCACCTACAGCTTCCCTGAAACCTGTTTTAAAGCTCCCAGTCAAGGAAGGAGGAGAAAGAGGAGGAGAGGGATGGGACAGTCACCTCCCGAGCTGCCACCAAAAACTGTTCTGCAAACTGCAGGGGGGCAGCCGGGGCCCTCGCAGCTCCGGCCACCTAACTCTCGGTGGGGGGAGGAAAGGGGGAGCAAGGAGGGTTTGCAAGCGGGAGGGACCCCAGCATCCGAGCCCGGCTGCCCAGGGTGTGCTGCCCGCCAGCCCACGCGTGTCCCCGGGAGAGGCTGCCCGGGGCGGCGGGGCTCTCCCCAGCGGGAGAAGCGGCGACCAAGGGAACCCCATCCATCCATCCATCCATCCATCCATCCATCCATCCATGCCGCCGCTGCAGCGGCAACTGCAATTAAAA
>VXBZ01003662.1:443036-503118 GCA_013399135.1 Heliornis fulica | reverse complement strand
GGACGCCCTAGAACCCGAGGCGCAGCAGGCAGCTTGGGCAGAGTGTCGTGCCCCGGATTTTCCCCGAGGCCCCCTCCTCCCAAACATACCCGGTCACTATTCGCGGCAGCCCGGGCGGCTTTGGGAGCTACACCCCATCCGATGGGGTAGGTGCTTCTTCTGGAAACCCTCCTGCGAAGAGTAGCTGCGTGCGTTATCTGCAGAGGCTCACACCTCCCAGTTAGACGTGGCCTAAAACCAGCAGTCCTGGGAAAACCCTTGCCACGGGGTCTGGTATTTTTGCTTATTCATCTCCAAGGCTGGAGACAACCCTTCAAGTGTGGCCAAGAGCACCTGACCTCACCTTGGGGATGGGGAGGATGGCCAAGGACGGCTCTTCCCAGGACCAGGCTCCGGGCCCAGGGCAGCTGGAGGAGGCAACAAGTGCTTCCCCAAAGCCAAGCACTGCTCCTGGAGATGCCGCTGATCACCTCCTCTGAGCAGAGAGCTGATGAAGGCTTTTGCGGTTGTATCTCAACTCCCACAGAAGGTGCTTCCTAATCTGAACTCTTCCTGCGATTTGAACGGGAAAAGCCTGTTCTTCTTCTGGCCTGAATTACCTCGCAGGGCTGCTGCAAGCGGTCCCTTTCCCCTGTAGATGGTTATGATTTAGTGCCAGAGAAAGCCTTTGTATGCCCATTTATAATACATTTCAGCACACTTCCAGGTGACGATTAGTTGGTAAGTGAAAAGTGGCTGTGGCTGAAAGGTGAAAACTAACATCAGGTATTAAATATTGCACAGGGCAGCTATGATTTCTAGTGGTAGGAAGAAAATCTGATGGAAAAATCACCTGCCTCTCTTTTTTTCCAGAGCACTCCTTTCGCCGAAGAGGTGCTGGATTACATCTGCAGGTATTGGGCTAATTCTATATGCTCACCAACCCATGGTTTTGGGTCTACCAGCAAGCACCCTTACGCAACAGAAGCGATTTCCACACCGCTTGGCTCATCTGATTTAAACAATGCTGGCTTGTGTTGCCTCTGTGTGTCGCTTTTTTTGTGTGTGTGGGTGGTTTTTTTTTTTCCCTTGGCTGGCAGGGTTAGTGTCACAGCTTCGATTTGAGAAGTGACAACAAATAATACTGACACAAATTATTCCGAGCAACACAAGGACACACACGTGGAGGGGTGGAGGGTGAAACATGGAAATGAATGCAGTGGTTTAGGTGAGTGTTAACAACCTCTGCTGAGTGGCAGGAGCTACTCTTCCCCCCGGCTGCACAGATGTGGATGGCTTACCTCCTGACTGGTCCTCGCTACGCTTCTTAGTGGTGGTATAGATACTATAGAAAGGAAAAGTTACTGGAGGCATTTCTGTTAGAGGTAGCCCTGATGAGAGTAAGATGTATTATAACTTGGCCATCCTCTTCTATATTACTTAAAGTAAACCACGCCTTTTTAGTCGCTCTCAGGCCCTGGGCCTCTTCGGTCTTAAGCAGCTTTCAAAAAGCACACAGAAAACTTGCGGGGAAGTTCACCTGTAGTGTAAATCAGCTTGTGAAAACAAGGACTAGTTAAAAAGATCAGAGAAACTCCAGTGTCTGAATATACTTCTGAAGTTTGTTGCCTTTATGTTGAATTTGCTTGGTCTCTCTCCTAACACTTAACACAGTTGGGTTCAGAAACACACATACAGCAACAAACTCAACAGAGACATTTTAAACACACTCCTCCTGACTGTCACCTAAACCTCGTTTGATATAAAACAGAGGTAAAAGAAAATACCTCTGCCAATGTTGGTCTTGCTTAACGTAACTGTCTGAAGTGTGAAAACACTCAATAAGGTTATGCTATTGCGGTCATTTAAGGTGGTCCCCTCTGTTTCTTCCACAGAACTGCCTGGACAAGCATGTGCACACAAACAGGCATGCACAGATCTGCAGAAGGAGGTGTTGTGTTCACTGTGTGATTTTTCTCTGACCCTTTCAGCATTTCTTTGCCATCTGCAGGTCAGTACAGCGCCAGGTTCCAGCCAAGACTTCGCTTTGTTACGTTCTGAATAGCTCTTGGGAAGTTGCTGGCTTGACCTCCAAGACTTCATGGTCTAATTTTTTAATAACTGAAGGATTATTTTTTTTTAATTTAAAAAAGGACTCATTTTAGCTGTCGCATAAGCATGCATTATATCCCAAGACTTCAATTGGAGCTGTGCAGACATATCTGAGAGCACAATTAGGCCCTCTGGACCTTTTAAAGCTTCAAAAATAGTCATGTGTAATTCCTCCTTCTGTGGATCCTGCAAGCTTTAAGAGAATTTTTGAAAGCTGTAAATTCCTATTTATCCACTAAGAGGCTCACAGGCAATCTTCCCCTAATGGAAATAGAACTGTAAAGCCGAAACATTAATATACACAATATGAGACATTATGCAGGGCTAGGATCGTCGGAGCCAACGAGAGGGCACGGCGGCCGTGCCACTATAGAGCCATAGCCGAGCAGGTTTGCTCCGCTTCCTCAACTCCCCGTGCAGGGGTTTTGTGATCTGATTTACATTAGCACTGTACGGTTCTCTCTTAAAAGAAAATAAAATTAAAAAAACATCTGACCTTTGAATCCCTGATTTGCATTGGCTGCCAGCCGGTTCTGGCGAATCGGAGGGCACCGTTTAGTCTGAATAGGAGGCAGCTATTCTTCAATAACTGCACTGTTAATATGCAAATCTCAGTCCTCCGTCAACTGTAATCTCCCACCTCTGATTGGCTTCGGTGATGAAAAACATTCAGGTTATTCGTCAGCAGGCAAAATACGTTCTTCAGGTTCCCCTTCAAGATAAAGCATTATAAAGCCTCGTGAACAGACATGCTAGAGACAAACAACAACAAAGCAAGATAAAAAGAAGCAAAGAAAATGGGATTAGAAACACGATAAAAGGTGCATGTAAAAATTCTCCTGGTTTCCTTTCTTCTTCGTGGCTTTCTCTTGGGAATTTTGCTTGTGACTGTGGATGGGCCATATTTGTTCCCATCTTTCTCAACTTTTGCCTTCTACAAAGGACAGTTCAAGTTCACTCAAATTTGACCTGAGAATGTCATTTCTCTACGGGAAAACATGCACGTGTCTGCCTTCACGGGTCAGCTTTGCTGGACTGCACAGAGAATACAAGAAATATATCAATTGTATTGATAAATACCTTGATACCAAAAAAGGTGGATGGAGCAACTGAACGAGAAGAAATCTATGATTCAACTCAATGAACCATCACACGTCCACCTGAAATGGACCATGACAAAAAGCCATTGCAAAAAATAACAACCAATATCAGCACCAGTACTGGTGTATTCTTCACAGAAGGCCAGGCTTGGGTAGCCACTGAACTTAGCAGGACTTCTTCTGCAGGACAATGAGGTGATGGGAACACTCATGCCAACTCAGCTGTCAAGACAAACATTTCATTTGCCATCAGAGTCCAATATGCCATACAAGAGGGAGATGTTTTCTCTCTTACATGGTATAAAAATTAAACAGATCTGTCAGCTGTGGTAACGAAAATTCTGAGAAACTGTCGCAGAGCTGGGTTGGGCCTGGCGATCACCAAAGCAGAGGTGCAGCAGCTCATCTGTGGCTTCATTTTGTAAGTGTTCCACCATACTTACAATTCACTCTTTTCCTGAAACACAGCACTGGGTGCAAGCTGCACCATCTTCACTCCTGTACAGCTCAGCTCTGCTGCTTCCTTCACCAAAGTGGCAGGTGAGATCAAGTTAGTAATTTCTCAGATGCGTATCTGGTCTGGAATCTTGTTCCCAGTGAGATTGACATGAATTTTATCATCAATTTTGTCACAGACATTTCTCAGAATTGGCAGCAGAGTGCTTTTTGAGGACTGGACAGTGACTCAAATTTCTAGATGAGATGAAGAAGCCTTGCTGCTGTTTAGTGTACAGTGAATGGCCTTCCTCTTCCCTCAGAGTTTTTGACAAGGGGGAGTTTGGGTGTTTGGACAATGCCCCTGATTATAAAAGAAGTAGAGTTCTGAGAAATAAGACAATCTTTCCTGTGTTTCCCACCAAGCATACAAGGCAGCTCCTTGTACAAATTATTAGACAAAGAGTGAAGCACGTGTACCTGTGAAGAACCTGCACTAAGAGCATGGCAGGCTTTCCTGACCTGGACGCTTTGGAAGGATGGAGGGCTGACTCAGAGGGGTCTTCACACAGGCCTTTTGATTAATTTGCCCCAGAGAGAGAAGGTGTAAAGAAAGATGGCTATGCAGGGAGCTGCTTTCCTTTTCTCTCTCATACATTTAAGACACAGAGAGAATGGGAGCAGCACAAACAGAAATGTAGGCAGATATCTGAAGCTAAAGGTTAGAAGGAAAAGATTTTGACAAGAACCGCATAGGCTTCCCACAGCAAAGGTCAAACAGTGACCTCTGCACAAATTAATACCACTTCCACTGCTACAAAGGAGCTTTAATGTTTTTGTTTCAGTAAAAAGCCTGGAAAACACATTACGGAATCCATTTATTCTGTTGATTTGTTGTTTGGATTTTTTCCCCCAAGTATTATGACCACTTCTTTCAAATATCTGTAAGGATTCTCATTTAATAAATAATAATAGTGCAAGGCAATAATTAACTGTGGTCTTGCTCTAGGGGTAAAAGAAAAAAGAAAAGCCCACATGCTTCAGCAGCCAGAGCTACAAGCACATCCAACCAGATAATTGACACCGCAGTTGAGCCAGCACAGTGTTAACACTGTTTTAAGCTTCCTCACATCATCTAGCTTTAGAAACCATGTAACTTAATTGGATTGCTACAGACCTGACAGTTCCTTGGGTACCCTATGCTAAGGGATTGCATCATTACTGTAGGTTTGGATACATAAACTAATGCTGTCAGTCCTGAGAATTGTCACCAGCCCTGAAGCTTCTCTCTCATCATCCAGCCGCCATCAGAAAATGAAAACAACTGTGTTTCCCCACTAAATCTCAAAAAAAAAAAAAAAAAAACAAAACCAAATCCAAACCAAACAAAAACCTCTGGGGGAATTTAAAACCACCAATTATTGGAGGATGAAGATTTGGGCCATCCTTGGTCATATCAGTGATTCTTCACCACGGGGCTGGTTCCACTGAAACTCTGGTTAACCCACGAAGGGTCACCAAAATAATCGCTTTTTCTTAGATGAGGAATAGTCTGCCAGACAAGGTGTTTACAAACCCAAAGAAGAAAATATGAATAAAGTTTACAAGGCAACTCTACCTATGCTCAGTGAGCATGGCTAGAGACACAGTGTGGATAGAGGTGCAAGCTAAACAGCACGCTGACAAATTCTAAAACACATTTTCAGTTTGAGCTTAACAAAGTCAAAAGCTAACAATATTTGCAAGCCAGAGATATCCCCAAGGCACAAGTGACAGGTAGGTGACAAATCATCATCAAAAGTCTGTGAATTAGATACCTTTCTGCCATTTGAGTAAGCCCACACTTCCCCAGCTTCAGAGGGTTTTGGAAAGAGCAGACTGGTGACCTTTAAGCTGTGTCTTCGCTACTGATTTCCTGAATGTCCATTGTACTTCATCACGATTCTGCTCATTTTGTAACACGAGCTTCATTTTTTATTTAGAATTCAACCCAAAGCAAGCATAATCCTTGCTATGAACTCTTACCTGGGCTTTCCAGATATTATTGCCCCCTTTTTCGAGGGAGGGGGCACACTGAGAGCATGGAATTGCTTGATCTTTCTCATATTAATGTAAAAAAATGTTGAGTTAAGCTGCTACTGATTATTTTGTAGACAAATGTCTTGTTTTTTCAACAGCACCGTAGGCAATTTTCAAAACAGACATCAGTAAACATTCTGGAAAAACCCATTCCAGTAGGCCTACCCTAAATTTTTTTCTTGTTTTGGGAGGGCAGCGGGTACGTGTCTTTCATTTTAAACCATTCATATTGACAGCCATGCAGAAAACGTTGCACAAACTTACCACTTCCAGCCATTCTTCCCTGAGGGCTCCATCACCATTTTTTCCAGCAGCTGCCTCTCTTCCTTTAGCCTTCGGTGATGAGCAGTCCTTGTACAAACCTATTAGACAAGCTGTTTTTCCTAAGCTAGACAACTGTATGTTATAGGATATAAAATCCTTCCACTGTTCTTCGCCATAGCCACACCACTACGCAAAGTTTCCACAAATATTTTACTACCTAAACAGTCCATCCATACTTTCCATGCATACTTTGATCAATTAATCCTCAATTCAATAAACTCACACCCCCAACATTGCACTCTGATGTCATAAATAGTCTAGAATTTTACCAGGAGGAGAAAGACTAGTTCTATTTTCTTTTTTTTGTTACTTAGTCCAGCGTTCACTAAAATGCAGCCACATCTGGAGTGGCTCTTTAGCAATACACAGCAGTGCTGTATAACATGATGATCGGGAATGGAAAATAAAGACTAATGTATTCAGCTGAAATGGCGACTAAAATTTTCATTGGCAGAATATAATTACCTGAGCTGGCATTCTGCCAGGACACTGGGGTTAACATTATTACTCCTACAATACTCCTATTTATGGGAAATATGGAAAAAAAGTAACAACAGGATTTTTTAATTGAACCAGTGTGAACCCAACTACAGTAGGTTGCAGTCCAATTAAAATTGACAGCCCAGTGAAGCGTATACACATAACACACAGATAAATATAGAAAATCCACATTGTTCTCCCTTGTCTTCTCTTCTTGGTGTTTTTTTGTTCTGCTGGATATTTCATTTCATGTTCTAAATCTTCTGATGCCAGGAAACTATCATTGTCTGGAAACACTTAGCAGCTTTTTGCAGACAGTTTTCATAACTTAAAATAAAGATGGAAAAATATATCCCGTTCAATGTTTCAGTGCTGCATTTCTTTCCTTTTCTATGGCATACAGTATTAAAATTACATTGGCTGTGCAGCAGGAGATTAGACAGAGCAACTGGTTTTAACCTTTACTAGTAAAGTCACTAAATCTGTCTTTGAAGCACGCAGAGTATATGCGCTTCCAATTGGAAACTTGTAGCTACCCTACAAGTCGTCAGTCTGATCCCCTAACAAAACCACTAACTCCTGAAAGGCAAAGCTACTTCCTTTTCTCTTTTTCTTTAATTCTTTTGGGAGACATAAATGCTTGAAACAGAATAAAATCTATTACACTGTTGACTCCTGGTTCTGTAGTCTTTACTCACATGAGTATCTTTTGCTCAGTCATGTAGAACCATGCAAGCACCCATAGAGGTCAACGGGACTCCTGGGGAATTAATATTCCCTATCTGTCTGAGGTGTTGCGAGGTGCACTTCATTAGTGTCCTGAAGCTCTCTGACAGCCCTAGATAACAGCTGCTGTGTTATAGGAAAACAGTACTATTTGTTATTACAGAAGAACTAAACCATGTTTGTAATTGGCCATTGCCAGAATCTTTTCCGAAGTTATTGGGTTTGGAGATGTGCCTCAAAGCAAATCTGTTATTTAATAGAGTGAAGAAAGTAAAGCAGCAACAGAGTATGTTTTAAGAGCAAAACAGAAGAGAGCTCCCCTGGGCTATATCCTATTGACCTCTAGTTCCATTATTGTTTCTAAAATGTTTTTCCATTTAAGGCATTGCCACTGAATCCTTCCCGGGAAGCCCTGGGAAAGGATATAAGTGAGGTCTCAACTAGGCTGGTAAGTAACATCTCTAAAAATGGAGGGTTATGTTTTACTGATAGCCAAGTTTAAGGGGGAAAAACCCTTCTCATGAATCTTCTATAATATAATAAATGGTGCCATCTACTGGCTTTTTGGTTTTGATCAGCGTCAAGGTTTGATCGTACAGAATAGCTACTGCAAGTAGCATTAAAACACCAAAGAAGTCAAGCCAGCGTGTCTGTAGCTAGTATACTTCCTGACTATGGATCTCAGAAGGATTTACAGGGGTTTCCATAAAGCCAACGAGCCTAAAATTAAATAAGAGTAGTGGGAGAAAGAGAAATGGGAAGATGAAAGCAAGAGAGAAAAGGCAGCGTTCCAGCAGGCATGTGAAACTGGATGAAGGGTCGATGCTGAAGACAGACACAGCTAAGCTGAACCAGATGCAGCCATCCCAGAGGAAAAATTAGTGATGAGACTCCTCAGAAGAGGGGAGCTTCTCCAATCCCTCCTAATTATTTTTCTTTTAGAAAAAGAACAGTCAAACATGATGGGGATTTTTTTCCCTTTCACCCACTCCAGTTTCTACTATTAAACAAAGAAGAAAATGTAAACAAACCTGACAGAAGAAATATACAGATAGACAGAGAAGTTATGGGTCAATTTGTTTCTCAGAGTTCAATATTTTTTCCCAGTTTATACCAGGAGCAAGAGTTAACTCTGACTTATGCCTCAGAAAGCTACATGAACAGTGTCATGTTCTGCTCTCAGTTACACAAAGAAATCTTGGCACCTCTTATGGGGCCAAGCTGGACTCATGGAGCAAAGCAACTGCTACAGAATATCATTGTATTTTTTGTTGTTGTTGCTGTTGTTGCTTTTTATGTATCTGGATAATTTGCTTGAAAAAGCCAAGTCAGCTGTAGAGCTATTTTTGGCTGATTTCCTAAGAAACTAGTGCTATCACAGCATCTGGCAAAGGGGAAACAGTCTCAATGATACGCAATTTTGTCAAGTGTTTCACAAAAAGCAGAGTGGATGTTAGTGCTCCTTTGGAGGGGAAGTTCCTCTCAGACATCAGACAGCCCCACCAGATGCATATCTGTAGGAAGGTGCTCTCCATCGGTTCAGCTTCTTGTGAAATATGTGTTTGTAATGGTAGTCTTCACCTGCTGAGAAACAGATAAGCAGGGATAGATGGAAATGCAGGTTATAAGGGCTTTTATTGCTATAAATGGAACCTGCAGCTCCTTGGGCTCCAGCTTCATCTGTCAAGGAAGATCATGCTTATCCATGCCTTATGGAGTGCTTTTAAAATACAAGACATCATGCATGTCCTGATGCAGATTTCTCTATGCTTGAATCAGAAGTGCAAAGAAAATTGGTAGCACCCACAGAATAGTCCTATCTCCACTCCTGGGCCCCAAGTTAAACTTGTTATATGGCCCTCAGGAGCATGAGTTCTAGCAGCATCCCCACAGTGGGGACTTTCAAAAGTCTGTTCCATCACAACTCCAAATGGAGTTGTGATGGAACAGACTGGGAATTCCAGAATTACTGTGGAAAGACTTTCATGCAGCCTCAAAATGACAGGCTTCTGGAAGGAAATATCACGAACACAGGTTGGGAAGCCTTCTGCCACATGCGTAATCAGGACTTTCCAAAGGAGGTAACTGAGAGCCACAAAAAGGTTAAGACAATTAAAATGGTTTATATTTTGTGATTGGCATGCAGACAAAATTTTACAGACTCTGGTTTCATATCAACTGGTGTAAACATTTTCTTCTCACTTCATTTAGTTTACCCAGTAGTTAACAACCTGATAGTGCAAATCTGAAGTTTTGGTGTCCCAGTAGATACAGGATCAGTTTTGTAGCAGACTTTCATTAGCCTCCCTCTACATTTTTCATCAGTCTCAGATTAGTATAAGATTTTAACCTAATGAAAAGGCTATTCAGCACATGGGTTCCTTCCATCAGTATTTTATGTCCCAGTATGCGTGTGAAAGGATTAGAGCTCTCTTTTCTAGTACCAACTCTAACCTTGTGTGTTAAATGGACTCAAACTGGAATATTGGGCACAAACAGAACATATAAAGTTCCATCCAAAGATGAGGAAGAACTTCTTCATGGTAAGGGTGACAGAGCACTGGAACAGGCTGTGTTGTGAGACGTTGTGGAATCTCTGTCTCTGGAGGCATTCAAAACCCATCTGGATGCTGTGCTGTGCAGCCTGCTCTAGGTGATCCTGCTCTGGAAGAGGGTTGGACTAGATCGTCTCCAGAGGTCACTTCCAACCCCTAATATTCTGTGATTCTTACAGGGGCTAGTTGGAGTCACAGAATGTCTTGGACAGCATTAAGTTTTAAGAGAAGAGGCCTAGCCCCTATAAAAAAAGGCACTGACAATACTTCCATTCTCCATCTCCTGTAAGAAGTTCTCCAGACGATGTGTAGCATTGTCTGGCAAACTGGCTATAGATGCTGTTCATGAAGCCCATGGGTCCCAGTTCAATTCTTGGCTCCAGGAGCAGGCATGGAGCAAGCATGAGTCAAGGCAGCAGGTGAGGACATGGCTAATTGGTCTGGTTTGATGCTGGGCCATCTGCCAACAGATACCTAAATCACTGCTCTTAACAGTGATTTGCCATGTCAAAGAGCTCGATATGGGAATGGCAACAAAGAAAGTGAAAAGAGCAATCACCCCTGTGCATTCTAAGGCATTTTTCCTTAACTGCAGAACTTTGTGAGGCAGCTTGGACTTGGCAGACTCTTTGCAGACCAGAAGATGCAAATTGTCCTTCTTAGAGCATCAAGTGGCAAAGATGCCATGCGAGTGCCATCATTTCTAGTGCATGTTTGGTGATTTCTGAAAAAGCCTGGTGACCGTTACAATAGGAGGAAAGCAGAATGGCCTGCCACGTGTGCAAAACATTGCTCTGGATGAAAACTACCATGGGTACAGTTCCTAAACAAGGGATCATAAAGGGTTCATAAACAAGAATTTTCACTGCAAAAGAAGGATTCACAACCAGAAGGGGGAATAAAAGACTGCAGTTGCGACTGGAAGAGAATTCAGAAGCATGTTGGAACCAGTGGAAAGGTTTGGGACCTGTTCCATCAAACTGTTCCAATTTCAAGAAAGGCAACAGATTACAATCTTTATACTGTGTAAAACTTCAACTTCCACATTTTCTTCCTCTCCAAAGATTACTGGCTACAAATCTTAGTATTTTTGTGATAACAATTGTGCCTTTGTCTTCTGTAATGTCCCTGCTGTATTTCACATACTCTGGGACAGTGTCTGTAACTATACTGCTTTGAGGGAGGTATGATATCAGAGATGATGCCTGCCTTTCACTTTTGAGTAGAGTTGCTAAGTTCTCTAGGTTTTTTAAGGATCTTTTCTGTTTTTCATTAAAATGAAAGAAAATTAAACTACTGCATTCATCACAGCCCTTTGCAATGCAGTGAAACAAATAAAACATCTTTTGAATGGAAGGGATATAAAAAGTCTTTTCCAACCACCAGTGCCTAAAAAGAAGGAATTTTTTTTTTCTTGTCCATGAGGATCTGTTTAATTATCTCACATGGAAAAATGTCACCCTCTGGAGGGCCAAGTTCTATTCTTTCATCGTTGATGGAGCCGTAAATATAGGAGATCGTAATGGGAAATGCTGTCAGAACCATCAGTGAAGTACCTCAACACAAAAGGTAATTTGAAATTTAACAGAAACTGTTTTGCCTTGACTTTTCTGAATGTCACCACCTGTATCCCTGAGAAACACAGGAAAAAAAAAGACTGTTTGCTGTAGTATTTTCAGAGATAAGTGACTAGGAGTTACCTAAAATGACTGAGGATAGGCTAAGTAAAAACAGTACCTTGATTAAAGCAGGTGCTCAGATTTTACACGGTTAAAAGTAATTGAGTTATATCTAAGCTGTATTTTCGCTGAAGGAGCGTGAAGTCCAGCTGAAGCTAACTGTGTTGGTAATGTCTGTACACATGGAAAAACAAAAAGCCACATCCACAAGGTGGTTTATGCTACCTCTAACAGGCATCAATTTTAGCATGCACACTGGATGTGCCTCTCAGTCCAGGAAGCCCAGATGATTAACTTACATTAGCTAATGCTTAAATGGCTAAATATTATACAAGAGAGATTCCAGCACAGCCAAATGGAACATCTCTAGTAAAGTACATTATCGCAGGAGAATTCTGCTTTTTTAGAAAAATTAATTTCACCAAAACACTGATTTGAGGAGAGGGTGAATCAGCATCTTAACACACCTCTATTTTACATAGGAAATTGAACTTATTCATTTATACAATTGGTATGACTAAGATTAAGCAAGAAGAGACCCCAGTAGATTCGGTAAGCTTTGCTACAGTTGGTCTTCCGCCTTGCTGTGCCTTCCACCATTAAGTCTCTTTGCCATGCTGGAGAGGGGGCTGATCAGCTAACATAACATCCGAGTGCAGGCTGTGTTTTGCAGATAAATTGGAATTCCAGCGCTTAAGAACTGCACTAGTCTGTCTGCTAAGGAAGATCATTCCCAGTAGGAGTTTATTTGGCACATGTGCAAGAGTAAGAGAATTAACGGCTGTGCAACAGACCATTCACTTTCATGACCGCTAAATCCCCATGGAAAAGGTACTCCCAACTGGCTATTGATTCTAGCTAACTGGTAGGTTAAACAAACATGTCCTGAACTCAGCCCTAAAGATTACATTTATGCCTGCACGATGAGGAAATGAAGCAGGCATATATTTCACACCAGTAATTTGGATTCAATAGCCAAAATTCACATTTTGTTACCTCTAAAAAGTATGCCTCATTTTCTGTTCCAGGAGACAAAAAAAAACCAAAAAAAACCCAAAAACAAAACCCTCAACAAACGTATTTCCAATCAAAAATTTCATCAGAATTCTCTTCTTTTCTATCACGTTTCTAAATTTCTAATTTTAGTAACTAGCACATGTTGTCTACTAACAGATCTTCTATTTCTCATTTATACTTGACCTTCTATACATCATCAATTAAAGTTGTTAGCATCACAATATGTCAGCTCTTCTTGTGTTGCATTGCTTCTAAAAACAATGTTGCATTGCTGTTTTTCTTATCAGCTGCTCTTTTATGCTTTCATGACAGCTTTTGTGTTGTTTGTTTCCCAGTGTACATTATTTTCCACACTTATGTATTAAAAGGAAAACATAATTATACTAAATGGTATCAGAAAATTAAAGCATTTGGGAAATACACTAATGAAAGTTCAACACTCCCTTTGTATGAGAAAATTAGCACTCTTGAATACGTGTTGTTAAGAATGTCTCTGGTGCCAGTAACCTATAAAGTCGTTAAAATCCCCTGGGCCATCAGCTAGTATTGTAATGAAACACCATCAACAACAACAAAGAAGTAGTAAGTACTGAAAATAAAACAAACCCCAAAACCAAAAGACCCAACACCACAAACAACACAAATCCATTCAAATGAAAAGAAAGCCACCTGCAGCTGCCTGGGCAATATGAAGAGAAAGTGAGTTAGATTAAGTTTTAAAAGAGACATTTAACCTAGCTACAGGTGTCACTGCCAACTCCAGACTTGATATGAGTGGAGTTAGACTAGACAAAAGCTGCAGTAAATCAGCAACAGATCTACTAGCTCCTACTTTTCAACAGAATACCAAAAGGACTTTGAAATCCTTAATTACTATATTTCTGCAGTGGAATAAGCATGCTCTGTAGCTTCTTTCTAGGCATAAAAGGACAGGAGTCAAACCCACCAAAACACTGTGATTGCTACTGTAAGAATTGAAGTGGTGTTGTAACGACTGTAATGAGTTACTTTTGATTTCATACTTTGATCCGTCTTTGAGTAGTGAGGTGTTTCTTTGTTGGTTTGTGAGTGCTAATTGCTGCAGTGCTGTGTTAAATCATTGTTATGCTGGTTTTCTTGAGCAGCAGGATGGATAATTGAATAATTGCAGAGGAGGAGTTCATTAAAATGGGTATGGCTATAGAAATGAGATTTCCCATCAATTCAGTGAGGGCTTGTGTACAGTTATGCAAACAATCTGTTAAAAATAATCTTTTCCTTAAGTAAGAAGATCAAATCTTCTGTGCATGTATCTTCTCTCAGAAGCAGACTAGGAAATGATAGCTGCACTGCGCTGACTTTCTTCTCCACATGCTACTGTGAAAATCTTTAATCCCAGTACAATTCAAAGTTCAGCCACAGAATTCCTCTGTTATTATGGGTAACCCACCAAAACTCAAATTCTGCCCATAAAACCAGATCCAAAGTGTGTTAGAGATGTAGGAAGTACTGTACACCACCAGAGAGCCTTCAGAGTCACATGAACGAATGAATGACAACTGAGAAAACTCTCTTCCACTTTAGACTTGAAAGCAATTTCTTTTCTAGTGCAGAAGACAGCAAACTGTTGGGTCCCATGGTGGCTGAATACACATGAGCCATCAGGTCGCGCAGTGAAGGAGTAGCTGCAGTGTTGAGCTGCAACAGGATCTAGGTGCTACTTCTCCAGCTGCCGTACTTACTGCCTTAAAAACTGGAAGCCGCTACTGCTACCCCGTGAGGAAGCACAGGACATGCCATGAAGAAGAGAAAGATGTTCCATGGGAAACTGAGCATCAAACAAGTCTCACAGCTTAGTTCAAAAATGTGTGAATAATAAAAAATAAAAGAAACAAGTAAGCTTGTGAGGTTCTGCAGATGCTCATAGATCCAATGTCAGGATCAGTACTTTGGATCTTTTGCACAGGTCTCTGTCACATGTGTTAAAGGACACTGACAGCAATGTTGACTGTGATTCTCTAGCAGCTGGAGTAAAAGGAGGTTATCTGCGGACTGTGGAGAATTTCTCACACTTTGAAAGTACAACCACCACCCCTACTCCTCCCCCCTCCCCCCCATAGGCTTATGTTCTCCCTTTCCCAATTTCTTTTTACACTCTTGTCAGCCTATGTCTGTCTCCCATTTGCATTCCCCAGCTACACTTGTCTAAGTTTATTACCCACAATTCCTACTTCATCCTCATTTTCAAGGGACCACTCCTTCTTTTTCTGGTCATTAGGTACTAATTTTAAAAGTCCAGGTTACAAGGAAGAGATGGGATATTCTCACTGATGCAAGTATTATTGGCAACTGGTAATACAGTTCACATGGCTGGAATGCTAAAAATCTTTAGGCAAAATTTGTTTAGGGGAAGTGCTGAAAGTAGTGAATGATGTAGTGGTAGTACTACAAAGACACCGCTAACTGGGCTGTATAGCCTGATAATTTGGAAACTGATTGTCACTGTGCTAAACCACAAAAGACGAGAAGAGAATACAGCAGAGTGGGAAGGAGGGAGAGTCTTTATAGACCATGAAACCATACCAGAATTATTTCTTATGACTTGTCTGCAGTGAGAGAGCAGACTGCGGGGGAGCAATTGTCTTGCCATGGGAGAATTCAATTTCAGACGTGTAGCATGGAGGTCACACAACTTATTAGAGTTTCTAAAATTATTCCTTGTGATCCTTTAACACAGAAAGTATTACTGCACTCAATACAGGGTAACTCAATTATAGTCTCACTACGATGGATAGACCTGTATTAATTCCTGGCCTGTAGTCATTGAGGGATAACTGGAGATGATAGATGGGATTTATGTCATGTAATTTTAATCATCTACCATGAGTTTAGAAATAGTTACTCTGGACTCCTTCTGCAGGCAACAGAGGGAAATAAGCACTGATAGACAGCCAGTCATGCCACTAGTCTTAGTGCCCTACGATGTTTCATCTTACCTCATGTTAGTTATCCAAAAGGTAGATGTCTTCCCATCCAGATCCCTCCAAGTCACCACCCAAACGTGAGTTACTAAATTCTAAATAGGTGCCCAAGACTGGAAAGGTGAGTCCCTTGCACAGTAGCTGATGCTGCAAAACTGCTCCTACAGTTGATGAAAATTGTGAGTGAAGTTGGCTGGGGAGAAGCAGAGAGGGGAAAAAAAAAGAAACAAATGAAAAATGGGAGTTCTATGACAAAAGATATAAAGATGCTGAAAAAGCAAAGAGTAATCCATCAAGAACAAGGAAATCCTTAACCAAAAGGCTACTCTGGTTCACTAGCAAATGGGAATAGTTGTTAGAACCAGCCTCCCACTGCTTCCCAGTGTAACATATGGAAAATATGACATGAGTGTAATACATAAATGAGAAGCCTACCGCCCAGGAGATCAGTAGGGAAAGCTAGAGAAATACAAAGAAAAATATGTGGCCAAGAATAAGACAATAAAGGGCAATTCCCCCAACCCACAAAAATTATATTGTGAGCATTTACTAAGGATATATAAGGCTTAGATACATCTTACCTAACATCTTACCTACCATCAGAACCTAGCTATTTACATATGATCTAGTGGCCCTTCACTTCCTTTACAGAGAAACAGAACTTTTTAGGGCACAATCCCTGTCATCCTAATGCAACTATATGAAGCAGTTCAGTTGGAACATCCCCTAGAAGTGTTCCTTTTCCTCCATGACTATAAAGGAAAAAACAACAGATGTAACTGAGAAAAAAACTTGAGATACCCAAGCTTTCCTCTGCCAAAATGTTTGCTTGTTTTTTTCCAACTGCATCAGTTGGAACCCAATACAAATTCATTAGCAATTAAAGAAGCCTTAGCAAAAGTGTGAACTCATAATTTGAGAGAGGGTTATAATTTTAGCAGGAATGCACGAAAGGTGGATAGCTTATTGGTACTGCACTAGAGTGGAGAATTCCAATCTTTTAGTAAGTGCCACAGATATGACAAATCCTGAGGGTAAAATTTTAATCAGAGCCAGATAACTTTTATCCAAGTTGTTTGAGAAAGCTTCTGGTCTACTTATGTAAATTTTATATGAATGCTATAAAGTCAGGATTTAATAGATTAGAATTCTGTGCCAGTACTGAAAAAAAGTGATAAAAGTACGTAACTATGTGATGGTTAGCTTGAAACTGTCCTTCCTCTCCTCTCTAAAGTCCCTGCTGAAGTTCAATCCTTTGCTCTGAAGCATATAGCCATAAAATAAACCTTTAAACAGGGGCAGACAACACACCAGCTGTACTATTTCTGAGGTTCTCTCACACTTAAAGAGGCATTTAAATGAGACTTTTAAATCAGGGGCAGTTGCTCTAGGTTCCCTTTGCAGTGACTGGAAAGAGCCAGACCCCGCCATAAGGCAGGCAAGAACTGAAGCAGCTGCAGAATGCCTTTCTCTTGTCAAGTATATTGGGAGCCTCAAGCAATGACATTCATAACTTATGTTTAAGCTTTCCAGAACACTGACCTTGAGACAGAACTGCAGTTTCAGGCCAAAAGATTCAGCCCAGGCAAGGTTATTTAAGATGCCTGAAAACATGGTTTTATATATAATATGTTGTAAATCCATAACTACCAGCTATAGTCAGTTTTAGTCAGCTATGAGTCTGACCTAATCTTTTTGAAATATGTTTTTCAGGAAACATCAGGAAGCCAATGATCTTAAGGAGAACAGTTCTTACTAAGAAGAAAGTGACTGGAGGAAAACTTTGTGGAAGACCAAAAAAATAATTCTATTTGTAGTGAACTTTTCATTAGAACTTGGATTAGTACAGAAGGTCTGAGGAAATTTGCCACATTCTTGTTTAAAAAACCAGCTCAATAATTAAGAATAAATCAATTGAATCCCCAAGTAGCTGTTTGTACTTGGAGGAGTTAGAATACTCAACATTTCCCTTTTGTCCTGCCTCTCCAGAAATAAAATAGCTTTTAGGAGTATTCACCATGTTCTGTAAAATTATTAACTATTATCACACTAAGTATTGATCTCCAAATCTAAAAAAGCAGGAAAGGTGCCTTTACTGTGTAAAAAAGATATTTTACCACTAGAGGGAACTATTAGACTTTATTATCAGCAGGGGAAAAGCATTTCAAACTGCTGGTTTCACTTCAGAAAAATCTTCAGAACTATTCTGAAAACACTGCCACGGATACGTTAAATTAATTAACATATTGTGTAGATTAGAAAGAAATTGTAAGAAAAATATTTTTTCAACAATTATTAAATATATCGTATATGTATGTTATTATAAAATGAGGGATTATGAGGCTTGATGCTCTTGGAAAGATATGAGTTTACTGAATTACGTAAATTGTTAAATTAAAAAACTGCTGCAAGATGTAGAAACACTCATGTAACTTCCTAACAGAGAAAACTCTGTTCAGTACAGAGCACTGTCCTTTGCATGTTATTGCAGGAACCATTTTCAGCCAGAATTACATTTAGTGACATTATAAAGCAGTCTGCTCATCTGCTTTCATCCAGACACGCAGTGTGCAGTGCAATTCTCTTTCTTTGTTGTGGTAGTGAGGGTACAGATTCTGTTTGTTTATCTTGCTTTGTCCTTTGCAGTTTGTGGTTTGTTTGCTTGCATGGCTTGTTTTTTTTCTTCACTTTGTTAAGGTGCCACATGTTGTTTCTTCTAAGGGCTAGAAAAAGCCAAGTGGAAGGACTGAGCGAGGTACTTTAAGCAGGCTGCGAATCTGTTTCGATGGATCCACATTTCTGAGGCCATTCATTGCACTGCCTTAACCCTGCCCCTGAAAAAAAAAACATTTGCCTCCTGCAAAGTCAACGATTAAAAGGAAAAATATTTCAGTACTGCTTGGAATTCCTTGAGAAGTCACTGTCTGGACATGACTTAGAGCAACATGCTGCAGCCTCATTTTAGCAAAGGATTTAATAGTTACTTTGATAATGATAAAGTCATGCGCTTCAGAAAACTGGGTAAGAGCTCTGAAAGTGTGACTTTTTCCACCCTCAGCTGCATGACATCCCATCAATGCACTGCCATGTGAATTATTGTGTGGCCATGATGTCTTCTTCCTCTGAAGCATCCCAAGAGGACTTCTGAGGGCCAAAGCAAACTGCACCAGAGGCAAAGCAGCACAACATTGGTGTCTATCCCCAACCCACCTTCCCTGTCTGTTGTGTATATCATGAATCTCATGTAGCCTTGATGAAAGCTAAAATCTTAGCCTGCATTATCTGACACATCTTCTGCTTCAGCACTGGAGGTTGTTGGGTCACATGAAAGAGTTTCATGTGGAACATCAGGGGGACATACTCTTACAACATGGGACATCCTCTCTCTTAGCACCCATCAGTATCTTTGCTCTATCACATGATGTGATCCAATGGCTGTACAGTTTCCCTGTGGAGTTCCTCCAACATTCTCCTACTTGTTTACACTACGCTGTTGGAATAAATCCAGTTGTTTGTGCTTCAAACCTTTTCCAAGCCACGGGTAGGGCTCATAATTTGGTAAGTTTTCACACTCATTCATTTACAGGTCCATTGCTGCTTACTGTCTGTTTTGCTGTTCAGAGTGGACAGGCACTCCTCGTCCCGTTGCCTGCAGGGCACTGAAGCCAGAAGGTCCTCACTTAGTCCTGCACCCATCCTCAGAAATGACTGTTACAGGATTGGCAGCATGAGTGGTAAAGAACACCAAGTGCTTTGACCAAGTTATCCCCTAAAAATCATAAATCATTCTCCTGCTGTCTGTGATTGCTTGCCAATGAAAAAAAAATGCTCAAGCTCTCAGTCACATGTGACAGTCAATAACTTCAAAAAGCTTGATCTATTTAATTCAGCAAGAAGACAGTGCATAAGTACTTTTATGGAGAGAAACTACCTGATATATAGTCATTTCACCAGGAGGCTGAGTAAATTCAAATTAGAAATCACACCAAATCAAAGAAGAGCAGTTAATCATCAAAACTACCAATAATGTGGTAAATTCTACAGATTTTCAAGTCTGGGTCCACACATACATCAAATGCAAGCTGGTTTACTCTGTGCAGGGATAAACTGTTGTAATGTTATGTACATGATAAGACTCAATATTCTATTGGTGCTTTCTGGGCTTGTGAGCAATTAATGTGTGAGTCACTTCAGAACAGAAAGGTAGTTAATATTAGGGGTTAATTTTAAGATGCCATTCTTTGTTTTCTTTTAAAATTAGGTTAGAGAAGTTTTAAGCTAATACATTTTTTGTATGTTACTATAGCACGGGATATTGAGGTTTTAATTTCTACAATGTTGTCTTAATGAGCATTGCCTGGTTGATAACATTGCAAAGGAAAAAGACCAAGACAAACCAACCTGAGTATCTGACAATCCTGAGAGAGAGACTTCATGAGTCACGATATTGCTTAAAATAACTTTATATTAAGTGAAATAACACATAAAGGGAAATGCAAATATACATGAACATATGAATGTTCTAACAAAATTAATAAGACCATTACATTTTAAAATTTGCTTCAACAATATATAGGCAGTTTATGTGTTTCCACAGAAAATATTCTATTGGCTAAAATCTTCATTTTATACAGTAAGTTTGTCTATAATCCACTGTCTATAATACATTCCTGTTTGTGGCAGTGAGTTGTTCTATTTTAAAAGCTGTCCAGCTGTAGTCTTCTTTTTACCTACTCCTTCTTTGCTAATATGTATTACCGTAGTTGAAGTCAGTTTATCTGAAGCCCAGTGCAGAATGTACTTGTTCCTAAGCCTTATAGTAGGAAAGCTTATGTCCTCCTTGTCCCCCATGCTAGGACATCCTAACAGATGCACAGCAAACAGGCTGTAACATCATCTGTATGAACTGCCCACACTGCAAAATACCGGCCAGCAGAGCTTTAGGAGTTACTTGGTAGGTTGCAATAATAGAGGAAGTGGATTAAAGATCTGGAATTTTGGTATCTCAAGAATGCAAATACATGCTGATACTAATTTCTCTGCAGGAAGAACAATGTAGATCTCAATCTTCAGAGATGTAATAAAATAAAAATAAGCTCTTCAAATCTTGTTTGGTTGACTTCAAATAACTTTTAGATAAAACTGGCACACATTTTGAAAACACCTGGAAACATTAATAACTTTCTTCCTGAACAGCCTCTGGCTATGGTAAAAAAAACCAACAAAACAACAAAGCCCAACAAAGTTATTCCAAAGCATTAAAGATTGAGCACAGCCTAGTTTATGCCATAGAATAAAAGTAAGAAAAAATTTTAAAAATAAACCAATCACTGAGCCTTGGCCCCTCTATTAGGCTACTTTAATATTTGTAATATTTCCAGGAAAAAAAAAGCCAACCTCCACTGACTGGAAAATTTACCCACATTATAGCTTTGTTAGGTTTGTTTCATACGCTGCTTTATAACTCCACTGCTCCAAGACATTTCCTTAGTTCTGCTGCTTTCTTCTCCAACTGCTGAATGTTCCAGTGCCATTGTCTTTTGTTTGAATGAAATTTGTTCAGTTGGCAATGCAAACGTTTCAGAATAGCATTATATCTTTTCTTCTGCACCTAATAAACAATAACAAAATACACGTCAAAATGTCTTTCAAGTACAACTATTTACAGAGGTGGGTTCAGCTCACGTAACTGTAGATTCTGCAGCTGACCAACTCATTCCATGTTTATAGCTATGGAGACACCTAGGAAGCTGTTCTTCTCACTTATTTCTGATGTCTACTTTAGGACAATATGAACCATGCCTCTCTAACCCTAAGAGAAGAAAAGCTCTGTCTCACTAAGCACTTAAGGAGTTCAGTGTGGATATCTGATCTGTAAATGCCTGAAGTTTAACAAAGTAAATCCTACCCAAACAGTCAGCATCTCCCAGCTGTGGTGACACTTTTTACAGGCTTCAGAGTGAGAGGTGAGACTTGAAGAAATGTTCATTCTTTGACAGTGTGTTTGAGTGTAAATGAGGTAAAGTAGATGGCTGTAGTAGCATCTTCACCATAGCACTGCACTTAAAGAGCTACAATTTTCTTAGAAAGGCAATATTGTGTCAATGCAGTACTGTATCAATTTTACCCTGACTTATGCGGAGAAGAACGGCTGTTGCAGATGACCCTCTGATGATTTGAATTCTAAAGTGTAAAAGCGTGCAACATTCATTAGATTAAAAATTTAAACAATGGGTATTCACTTAATAAAAATTTGGGCTTACCCTAGTTTGAATGGCATGAGTGGTAGTGTATAATTATTCTCATGTCTGCTCACAGAAACATTACAACACAGTATTTAGCATGCATGTGATGCGTCAGAAGCACAGCATCGCCAAGCTATGTCCCCACTCCTCTCTGTCTCATAAGTGTATTAGCACTCCCTGCCCCAGAAGATGTGCCCGACAGTTACCAATAACATTGCTAGAGATACCCTTCTTCACAGGGCTGCTCTCAAACAATTCATCACCCAGTCTGTATTGATACTGGGGATGTCCCAACACAGACACAGGACCTGGCACTTGGCTTTGGTGAACTTCATGAGGTTTAAAGAGGCCAGTTACATTTGCCCAATGCAGTGCTAGAAGCTGAGAATATACACAAAAGGTAAAAGCTGTATGAAAAGTGCTGAAGTTTTGAGGTGAGTTCACTCTATATGTTGACACCTAGCTTTAGTAGTGCCCATGACCTACATGTCTACACTCCTGTTTGGATCAACACAAATCTAGATAATGCCAAACATCTACATATGGCCAACTGAACCGATGTCTGGAAAACACCAACTGGACTGACTACACACTGACTCCTGTGTAGCCACCTGTGCTCACACTTAGGTGTCAGCAGTATGCAGCTGAATCACACCACTACAGCTCAATGGAACCTCATTTATATATCTACTATGTCACTTTCTAACTATGTTTGGCTGAAATATTACTTCCTGAGTGGTGTTGGGGACTGCTGAGTATTAATGTCTCTGCTTGTCCACTGTCAGTTTTCATGAGACCTCTTACTAGCAAATGATACCCTTGAAAGATTCCTTTTTTAATCCTGCTTTCTTCTGAGACAGAAAGTTTACATAATCCAAACAACTGAAGAATAGGTTAACGTTCACTACTTATTTAAGTTGATTCTGGTAACAGGAACATTATTTTATGCTGTCTATTTTCACTTTGAGTGTAGAGAACTCTCTTTCGAGGATGTTGCTGTGATAATATTTCCTCGGATGCAGAATACCATAGTCCTATTCTAAAGAGACTATGTTTTGCTTTTTGGTTTAAAATTTCTCTGCTGTTCCCTATCACATGAAAAATCATATTTTTTTCCTCCTACATTTTGCAATGGGCAGTAGACCTGACCTTAGGCCAGTTAATCTTTATACTATCAAGCTCTGTTCATTAAATTTTGTGGCATTTATTTGAACTAACAAGATAAATGATGTGAAACTTCCAAACTAAAACTTATTGAGACATTCAAAGTATATTAGTAAGGCACAAAATGTAAAATATAGTTCAATTATTTAAAAAGAGAAGGTTCTAGCTATTTATCCAAATTTTATCTTGGCAGCTAATTAGGAGCTGCTGTGTTATCCCTAATTTAATGTCAGCTCAAATTATGGAGATCCACAGAAAGTCTATTTTCTTAGTGCAGTCAATTCTCCCATTGATGAGTTATCAGGAATCATGAGAGAAGTCATGAATAATCAAGCCAGCAGTGAAACTTAAGGTATTTCAGAAGTATTACAGAAACAAAAGCCCATGTATTTTACTTTACTGCCTACCACTCACCAACCTCCTTCTTTTTGGGATATCATTGCAAAAGTTCACAGCTGAACTCCTTCTTAAAAGACTTAAGAAAAAAATGTTCTTAATTTAAATTTTTCTCATGATAGCAATTAAGTTCTGAATTTTAGAAAGACTATCAGTATCAAGAATTTAAGATGGCAGGGTTAGAGTATATACTTGAATAAGGTATAGAGAATAACAAAGTATAAGGTACTTGAAACTTCTTTTGCACCACCTAAATTATGTCAGGAAAACTGTAATTATATTTTATTCAAATGACTCACTTCGATTTCTTTTCTAAGCTTAGCATGCTTTTTTTTCTCTTCTTCCAGCAAATCTGTTTTTTTATTGATGAACTCTTTCAGTGATGTGATGTCCCTTTTTAAAAGTGTAATTTCTTCCTGTAGATATAAGTCAAGATACAGACAACCCCACCTTAAAAAAAACTGCACAGTACATACACTAAACTTATTTCAAAACATCACACTTTAACAGTCTCACTTCATTAACAGAGATGAGATAGAGATCTACAGTAAACAATTTCACAATAAAATAATAACAATTAAATTGATAATAATTTACAAATTGTGATTAAAATTAATAATTAGAATATTTTATGTCTTTAGGTACTTAAGAACATATACTCTTGTTATGGTTTAACCTGGCAGGCGGTTAAACAGCCACACTGCCATTCGACTCCCCACACCCACTACTACCTGCCCCTGCCCTTCCCCCACCCCCACCACCCCTCGCCCAGAGTGGCACAAAATCAGAAACAGTGTTAACACTCATGGGTCGAGATAAAGACATTTTAATGGGACAGAAAAGGAAGGGAAAACAATAATGATGATAATAGCAATAATTATGATAATGATGATAATTATGATAATGGTAATAATATTCAAGTGATGCACAATGCAATTGCTCATCCCCTGCTGACCAATACCTAGCCAGTCCCTGAGTAGCAGCCACCACACCCCCCAGCCAACTCCTCCAGATTGTTTTTTTTGTTCAGCATGACGTCATATGGTATGGAATATCCCTTTGGCCAGTCTGGAACAGCTGCACTGGCTGTGTCTCTTCCCACCTTCTTGGGTGCTGCCCACCTTCTCACTGTCAGGTCAGTGTGAGAAGCTACAAAAGTCCTTGACTGCTCAGCAGCAACTAAAACATCAGTATGTTATTAACATTATTCTCATCCTAAATCCAAACCCCAGCACTGTACCAGCTGCTAGAAAAAAAAATTAAATCTAACTCGGTCAAAACTAGGACAGCTACTGATCTGAAGTATTCAAGCAACTACACCAATACAGGAATCTGAACTCATTTTGGTCATCTTAATTTTGTTTACAATGTAATTTATTGCAAAATCAAAGAATATTTGATGCAGTATTTGAGATAGACTTTTCTTTCTCACAGGAAAATACAATGTTAACGAGCCTTCATTTATCAGTATTTAAAGATTTGATTGTGCAACCAGATTTTTATCTCTTTACATGAACAGAGTAACACCAGATTTTCAGTAATGCAAGCTGCATCAGAATTGAAAACTGTGACTCCATTTCAACTTCACAGAATCACAGAATCACAGAATCACAGAATCATAGACTTGGACTTGGACTTTAGATCAAGTCCAACCATCACCCTAACCTGCCATCCACTACTAAACCGTATTCCTCAGCACCACATCTATCTGCCTTTTAAATGCCTCCAGGGATGGAGATTCATAGACATGATTGCTCATATATTGGTAAGGTTTTATAGTTTAAAAAATCCCATATGGTAATTTTTAACAGATATTGAAATTAGGTTCAAGTAAAACCAACAGTGTTAGACTAGAATACCAAAACAAACGCATTTTTCCTCTCACCTTCTTTCCACCACCCTCTCACCAAATTTACTTCCCGTTAGCAAACTGCTCCAGTGTAGTTTGATATCTGACAGCAAAGTGAAAAGAATACTGTGCTCTCACATGATAAATGTAACAATGTGGCAATATTCACAGAATTCAGTAAAGTGTACATGTAAGCTTATCCAACAGCCCAAGGAAGCTCACATATAGTTTGGCAATGATACAGTTTAGTTTACAGCTCTCTAATTTTTTTTTTTGCACAGCTGATTCCTTTGATCACATAAGAATGAACCTGTTTTTTACAATAATATACAGATAACAATGGTTGATGATTTTTACTGCATACTTAAGTCCAAATTTCCTCAATTAATGTAGACTTTTAAATTATCAGTTTTCCTTGTAATCAGTCCCTCATGAACCATAAAGGCATTAGACAATCATATTGATTAAATTATGGCAAAATTAGTTCACATAAAAGGAAAAGAATCAAAGAAGAAACACAGTACCTGCACTTGTTTTATAACAGATCCTTCTGGATTCTGGAGATCATGCATTAACTCCTCTTTCTTTGCCTTGAATTCTTTAACAACAGCTTTCTTTTCAGCAAGCTCAATCATAACCGGCATTTTACTTTCAATCTCCCAAAAGAGATGTTTATGAGCCTTTATTTTTTCACGATATTCATTATTTCTTGCAAATGTCATCTCAAACTCTTCCTGTACTGTTTCTGCATCATGCCTTAACCTTAAATTTTCAGAATATAGGGCTATGACTTGGGCCTCCAGATTTTCACAGTGATATTTTGTCACTTCTATGGCATCATCTTGTAGAAATATTTCTTTTTCTGTCATCTTTGTTTGTAACTGAATAGACTCCATTTCTTTTTCCAGTTCCTGAAACTTTGCCTGCAAAATATTTCAGTGTTCACTTAAGAACATTTTTTGACACCAGGTATCTAGTTAAACTCTATAATTTGCATTTATTCAAGAGTCTTCTTTTTTTCCCTTCTTCAATGTGTCTTGAACAGAAGAATTAAGAGTTCCAATTCCTAAAATCATCACCTTAGAGGCAAGAACACTATCATAGACTTCTCCCCTTAGATTGAATCTAAAATATGAAATAAAGTATCTTTTAAACTATTTTAACTTACTTGTATTTGCAAGATACATAGGATGCTGCATATCAAACCCAGTAAGGTTGAAGTCTGGTTAAGTCTTAATAAGGCTAAAAATAACTAATGATGCCAAAAATCTTTTACAAACCCCCCAAAAAACACAGAGATGGGTGTTTGGGGTGATGGCGTTTAGCTAGCCTGTTCTTCTGAAGTTTGTAATCCTGCCTTCATCACAGCAGTATTTGAGAGCAGGATTAATCCCAGATATTTTAACATCCTAAGAAATACTCATCTAGTCCTAAAACAGCCTCTATGTCTTCTCACTGATGAGAAGTGAACTACTCCAGGATCTTCAACCCATCATAAGTAGTCTAAGATGGGTGGGACGATCTGCTGCTTCAGAAATGTTTATCTCTGTTGACTACCAAGGGAGCCTAGATGACTAATATGGGCTTAATGACTGACTTGTAGCTGATGTAAGATAGCTATGATGAATCCCACCCAAAGTAACAGCCAACC
Source organism: Heliornis fulica (assembly GCA_013399135.1). Lineage (NCBI taxonomy): Eukaryota > Metazoa > Chordata > Aves > Gruiformes > Heliornithidae > Heliornis > Heliornis fulica. Next base: position 476,367 of record VXBZ01003662.1, on the reverse strand, counting down.
CAGTGTGCACTAAGGGAACCAATTAGCTTCATGATTTATGTCAACTATTATCTTTACCCTAATGGAAGCAATATGAGTGCTATGAAAGCTCTTATGTTGTGAACAGATTAAGACATTATTAACTGTTAAGAACAAAACGTTTCTGTGTAACTTCTAATTTGGAAATCTTGGGCTACGGTTTCAGCAATTTGTATTAGTGCCAGACACCACTTACTGAGAATAGGAAAGCAAAAGATTTTAATGGCAAAGATCTTCAATTTTGGAAAGGAATTCTTGTTTTCCATGTCTTCTATTACACGTACACAGACACATAGATGGAAAAGCAGTTCTGAATTCTGACTTTAAGATCTTAATAATTTAACTTTGCTGTTCCACTAACATTAATGTTCGTATGGAATTTCACAGAGTTCAGAATTTTGTAAAAGAAAAATAAAGTGTGGAAAAGGAAGAAAATTAATGAGCTTTTGACACTGTCACACACATCATCCTTGTCTCTAAATAGGAGACACACATATCAGGTGGATGGACCAATTAGTGGGTAAAGAATTGGCTGGATGGTCGCACTTAAAGAGTTGTGCTCAATGTTCCAGTGGAGGTCAGTGGTGAGTGGGGTTCCTCAGGGGTCAGTACTGGGATTGGCGCAGTTTAACGTCTTTGTCGGAGACACGGACAGTGGGATCGAGTTCATCCTCAGCAGGTTTGTGAAAACCCCAAGCTGTGTGGGGCAGTCAACACACTGGAGAGAAGGGATGCCACCCACAGGGGCGCTGTCAGGCTTGTGAGGTGGGCCCATGAGAACTGCATGAAGTTGAACAAGGCCAAGTGCACATGGGTTGGTACAATGCAAAGTAGAATTACAGTACAGAAAACAGATTAAAATCAGCCCTGAGTAGAAGGACTTTGGGGTATTGATTGATGAGAAACCAAACATGCCAGGTAAAGTATGCTTGTGGCCCAGAAGCCCAACCATATCCTGGGCTGCATCCAAAGAACTGTGACTGACAGGTTGAGGGAGGTGGTTATGAGAGCCCACCTGCAGAACTGCATCCAGGTCTGTAAGAAAGATGTGCAGCTGCTGGAGTGAGATCAGAGAAAGCCACAGACATGATTCAAGATCTGAAGCAGCTTTCCTATGAAGATAGGCTGAGAGAGTTAGGCTTGTTCAACCTGGAGAAGAGAGGGCTCCAGAAAGACCCTATAGCAGCCTTCCAGGACTTAAAGCAGCCTACAGGTAGGGAAGCTAAAGAGGGACCATTTACAGGAGAGTGTAGTGACAGGACAAGGGGTAGTGGCTTCACACTGAAAGAGCATAGATTTAGATTAGATATTAGTGAGATAATTATTCACCAAGGGTGGTGAGGCCCTGCCACAGGGTGCTCGGAAAAGCTGTGGCTACCCTCTCCTTGGCAGTGCTCAAGACCAGGTTGGATGGCCTTTGAGCAACATCGGCTAGTGGGGGATGTCCTTGCACATTGAAAGGGGAGTTGGAACTTGATGGTCTTTGAGGTCCCTTCCAACCCAAACCAGCCTGTGATTCTAGCTTACTTATCTAGAACTCTACTTTTCTGTGGGTTTGTTTTGGGGTGGTTTTGTTTGTTTGTTTGTTTGTTTGTTTGTTTAATAGCTACATTTGTTTGATTTCTTTGATCACAAATTAATTGTTGCATCACAGAATCACAGAACATTAGGAGTTGGAAGGGACCTCAAAAGATCATCTAGTCCAACCCCCCCTTCCAGAGCAGGATCACCTACAGTAGGTTGCACAGAACAGCATCCAGGTGAATTCTGAATGTCTCCAGAGAAAAAGACTCCACAACCTCTCTGGAAAGTCTGTTCCAGTGCTCTGTCACCCTCACGGTGAAAAAGGTTTTGGTTAATTCACATGGAACTTCCTATGCTCCAGCTTGGACCCATTGCCCCTTGTACTATCGCTTGCCATTACTGAGAAGAGCCTGGATCCATCCTCCTGACACTCACCTTTAACATATTTAACNCCTGCCCAGCTCTCCAGCCTGTCTAAATCTTGTTGAATGGCAGCACAACCTTCTGGTGTGCCAGCCACCCCTCCCAGTTTTGTGTCATCAGCAAACTTGCTGACTGTGCTCTCTATTCCCTCATCCAGGTCATCAATGAAGACACTGAACAATACTGGTCCCTGTACTGACCCTTGAGGGACTCCACTTGTTGCAGGCCTCCAGCCAGACTCTGCCCCATTAATGACAACTCTCTGACTTCTTCCCTTCAACCAGCTCTCAGTCCACCTCACTACTCTGCCCTCCAGGCCACACTGCCTCAGTTTGTTCACCAGGATTCTGTGGGAGACAGTGTCAAATGCCTTACTGAGATCCAGAAAAACCACATCCACTGCCTTACCATCACCCATCCACCTGGTTATATCCTTGTAAAAGGCTATTAGATTAGTCAGACATGACTTCCACTTGGTAAAACTATGCTGACTACTCCTAACAACCCTCTTATCCTTGATGTGCCTGTAGACAGCACTGAGGATAAATCATTCCATCCCCTTTCCCGGGATGGAATTGAGGCTGACAGGTCTGTAGTTACCCCTTTCTCAAGCCCAGAGTGACATTTCCTTTCCTCATCATACTGCATTATGGGATGTTATATCATTAAGGATAAAGCTTCTTCCAAAGTTTTGCTTTGGGAATTAACATTCTTTAGCAATAGAAGTTTTCTTCCTTCGGGGATGTTATCTCTGTACCGAAGTTCAAACCTCAATTTTCTTGGTTGGAGGGCTACTCATAGGTGTAATAATTGGAACTCTACTATTTCTGTTTGCATTATCCCGTGTTCAAAAATGTCTGGATGCTACTGTCTTTCCTAAGACTCAAATATCTCCTAATAGAAATTTGATCTCAGAAATTAAATAGTAATTGAAAACTTAATAAATTCTGTGAGAGATCAGAACAGAAATTATTACAGTCTTCACGAAAACTACATCCATCCAGTATTCTACAAAATATTATTAAATAAAACCAGCATTCAGGATACCTACTTCAATTACACAGGAAACAGAATTTTTGCATAAAAAAAATGCTAATAAAAATGCTAAGTCTGGTGAAAACCTGCACACACACAAAAAGAGATACGTTAAAAATCTTTTTTTCCCATTAATTTCTTAGGAAATCATCATTAAAAAATGGGGGGGGGGCTTTCGTTTGTTTTGGGTTTTTTCCAAATTAAAAATTTAAAGCTTTTGCTAAAATGTGCTCTAGTGAAGTCTTAGCCGTGTTGCAGTCTTACAAATTACAATACACACATACGGTTGTAGCTAAGCTTAAATATCTCACAGAGGAACAGAACAGCTGCCTTACACTTAAATGCCAACACCAAAAAAAACCCCAAATAATCAGTAACATTCAGCTTCTCTTCTTCATAGGAATACTTCCTCTTCTACTGGAAAAAAAAAATTAATTGAACTGCTCTAAATAAGGTTTATTACCTGAAGTTGGAAAAGAACTGTTCTGCTTTTTTCTATTTCTGATGCTTGTGAGTGCTGCTGCTCTGCAACTTTTTTTACAACTTCAATTAGAGATGGAGACTTTTGCTCAGCCATTTAAGGCAAAAGTGCTTACCTGTAACAGTATAAAAAAAAAATGGCCAGTTTATCTTCACTCTACTTATTTCCTGACTTAATTAAAGAGAACAATATTAGTACCTTTCCTGTGGGATCCCAAATGAATACACTATTTCATTTGTTTGTTTTTGTTTTTTTTTAATTAACAAGAACAGGTTATTCCTGGATGAATGCTCAAAGCATTGAGAATTTGAACTCCTTCTTGCAGAATTTTATAAAATATACTATTGCAACATTCTTTTATTAACTCTGCAGGACAGATCCTCAGCTGTGAATATAGCCCTAATTCTAAAGAGTCTACATGCAATAGAGTATGCTCTCAAATATAGCCCAGATAGTTATATTATTTTCATTAGCGTACTGCAAGATCCTTCTGTATTAACTATTACAACTATCCTTAATATAATATAAACTAAAAATGAGAATGCTGTCACACTGAAAGTCACAAATCACAGTACAGGTCATGTGTCATGTCCCCCTCCCCGCCCCCCTCCGCAGCAAGGGGAAAATATTTAGTATTACTTTTGGATCACTTTGGATATAGTAAGTTAATTAGTAACATCTGTATTACTATATAAAGTAACATCAAACTGTCAGGAAAATGCAACAAGCCTGGCACATACATGCCCCATCTTCAGGCTCAACATATTAAATGTCATTCAGATGACACATGAGCCTGAAGATTCCTAGTCTTGACTTGGAAACCTCATCTATCCTTCTACGTTCAGGGCTGTTACAAGGTTTGTCCTTGTGGTGGTTTTGTGGGGTGGCTTCTTTAAGAAGTGTCTAGAAGCTTCTTGGAGGTCCAACAGAGTAAATACTAGCTGGGTTTTCCAGGCCAAGTCCTGCTTCAGGGTAGGCTGGGCCAACCAGCAGCAGTCATAGCTCGTCTGTGAATCACATTTTAGAGAAAAAAAAATGCAAACAGCCACATNGGAACCCACCATAGAGCAGGGAGAGGAATATGGAAGAATCTGTGACCTACATTGGAGCAACCCCCTGACAACACGTGCAGCTTGTGGGGAGAGATAAGAGGCAGAGAGAGAGACGGAAACCCAGTTTGGAGCTGGGCAGCAGAGCAAGGGGGGAACTTGTGACTTCTTGGGGGGCCAGGCTGCAGTAGTCTGAGACTGAGAGGCTTTTTATGAGTTTATACAAGTGACCCACACTGGGATAGCTGGCGAAGAGCCAAAGCCCTGTGGGAAAAGACTCAGGTGAAGAAGTTAGTGGAGGACTGTCTCCTGTGGGCACAGGAAAAGCGTGAGAAGTGCTCCCTCCTTCCCACCTCCTCCCCCAGAATAACAACTCATGAGGAACTGACCAAAGACTGAAGCTTTCACTGCCTATTCCCCCACCCTTTCCCCCACCCCATGCCGTGCCATCCTATGGAGTAGAAATCATTATTAAAGTGAAGTCTGAAAAGAAGCGAGGGGCAATGTTTTAAGGTTGTACTTCTCATTATCTGACTGGTGTGACTGTGTCTATAGTGCAGTATCATAAATTAGAGAGTTTTATTTCATTCATTCTATGTTGAGTCTGTTTTGCCCATGATACTAATTGCGGAATGATCTCTCCCTGTCCTTATCTCGACTCCTGAGCCTCTCAATAGATATTTTCTCCCCTGTCCAGCTAAGAGGGGAGGATAGAGCGAGTTTGGTGGGAGTCCGGCCGTCAGCCAGAGTCAATCCACCTCACTCTCGCTTCCATCCTCGCCGCCACCGGGCAGGGGAAGGCGAGCACCCCCCACCACGCCCCCACGTACTCGCTCCCCCTCAGGGATGGAATTGCAGCGGCTGCTCCGCCCCCGCCGCTTCCCGCACAAACCGCGGAGCCCGCCAACGGCTAGGGAACGTCCACCAAGTGCTGTCCTCGCGGCCCGGCGTGTTGGGTTTAGGGAGCGTCGGGAAACTTCAGCGGGGGAAGTCGAGCCGTGGAAGCGGCCTGAGGGGAGCTGGGCCGGTAGCGATGGTCACGGGGCACAGGGAGCCGGGAGAGGGCTGGAGGCTGAGACCCTGTCAGGATACGGAGGGAGAATGGAGGGAACAAACTACTCCTGTCAGAAATGGGGTGAGGGATTTGCAGCAGGCTTGTAGCTACCATGGCCCGGCTCACCCTGTGGCTGAGGCAGTTTTGCTGTTTTTTTAAAGTTTTTTTTTTGTTTGCAAGTGCCCCGAGTTACCTAATTCACTGTTTCAAACCTAATTTTCAGACATAAATTGTCAGTGTTTGATATACCCTTCAGAGAACATAAGCTTTGCTGAGTACTGTTGGTTTGCGAGGAAGGAACATGGCCCAATTTCATCACCTCAGACTTGACACCTGCCTGCTCATAGTCCTCTGAACTCCAGGTCAAGAGATTTTAGCCTTCATCCCCAAATTTTTATTATTTAATTGCTCATCTCTGCATAATGTTTATTTCATCCCTTTTTTGAAATGTTGGAAGCTGAATATAATACTTCAGCCAGAGACATAATATCAATTTGCCATCTTTCAATGTATTCTGAGTATTTTCTCACCTTTCCCTTATCCTTCCTCAGTATTTTGCACCAAAAATAAGCCCAGTAATATTTTTTTCTTAGTCGTATTGAAGGAAAGAAAATGTTTGTGCCTCTCCATCAATGAATGGTCTCTCTCCATTAAGTGCACCTGTTAATTTTTAATCATCTAGTTCAGACAAAGTGGGGTGGAAAGCCTCAGAGATAACCAATTTCTGCAAACTTCATGAAAATATGTGTCAGGGTGTGGGAGGACAAGATACCTGCATACATTCCCTTTGGGAAGGAGAGCCAGGAGGATCTGACTAGCATATGATAGAATGAAAAGCAGGAGAGGAAGTAGAGGGAGATTCCCAAGGTGTGTTCTGGACCTGGCAAAAATGTAGGTTTACTGGAGCCGAATGGAATGGAGGAACAGGAGATACAGGGTAGCAAAACACAGAAAATCTGTTTTTATTAATTCCCATGTTCATGAAAAAAATGACTTTTTTTCCTTGTCCTTTTGTTGTTATACACTTCATCTGTTATGACTGATTTTAGCACAGTTGAAAAAACTAATTTATTATCATATGGTGCTCAGACAAAGCCTGATACAAATCCCTAATTCCCTCACTTGCCTTTTGACCTTTGCGTTCCCCTGTCAAAGCATTTAGCCTTTTTTACAGAGCTCTGAGAAATTTCTGACTGCTCTGAAGAGAAATCAGCATCCTCATTTTGGACTTGCAGCCCTGAAGACTGACCTCTCGTAACCTCTCTATCTGGATTCTTTTGAATGTATTTTTCCTTTGACTGACTGCCAAACTCTTCACCAGAACGTGGCAGTTAACAGCTCGGAAAAGGAAACTCAGTCGACACAAGTTTTCCTGAAGCTTCTTTATTTTGGTCTGTTTTGCTGTGCTGTACATTTCTGAATCTGTTTGAGACTGTGTAAAGCTGAAGCGTTAGAATGTATGATTACAGCAGCTAGTTACATGGCAGGGTTAATGCTTCTTCCGGGTTTAATGCTACCCAGGCACTTAATCATGTTGGTGCCTTTCAGTACAGTTTGTTACTTCCTGTGTATACTGACAGCAACAAAGCAGGGTCTGGTCCTTAAGAAGAAATACAGGTTCCCACTCTGATCTTACCTAGAATAGGAATTTCCATCATGTGCAAATCAGCAAGACTGACAGTGTGAAGTGAGATATATAAAGCTGGTGATGTGTGTTTGTATCAGGTGGTATCTTTCAAGAGTTTAAAGGCATTGTCTACCCGTGTAAGTAAAATCCTGTGTTTTAAACTTTGAGTTTGTTTCTGAAAATTGCATGTACTTCAGTATTTTCACTGTAAGAGCTTATTTCTGTTTCTCCAGCCTTGCCTAAATACTCCTAAGTTGAGAGGCTCACTGTTTTATTTTAATCCAGTTAAAGAGGTTTTTATGTATTCCGTCCGTCGTCCCGTCCCCCCTCCCCCCCCCGTGTGTATGTGTGTGTGTGTGTGTAATACTGCTTTAATGACCTGTTTTCTTTCTCTGGACATCTCTCCCTGTTAGATGTTATGTATTTCTTGCCTTCTTAATTTTCCCAAAGTAATGTCAGGTCTCTGAGATTCTTTACGAAGATAAGGTTACAAGTAGGATTCAAAGGAGCAGGAAAATGCCAGTAGTCTTGTTTCAACCAACAGTGAGCTCTTAGAATTAGATTTGAAAGTTGCTTTTTTGGATCAGGATTTTTCTACCCTGAGCTGTCATTTCTCTGCAGCCTTGTTTTATTTCCTTCATTGTTTCTTTTCTGCATCCACTTTGCCTTTCTCCTTTTCACTCTTGTTAACCTCCTCACCTCTTTTCTTCTCATTATCTATCATTTTCTTTGATTTTCTTTTTCTTGTTGTCTGTGCAAGAGGATCTTTTTATCCTCCAAATACTTGTAGTGACAGAGTTTCAGAATGAGCAAAGCGGCTAATGGGTGGCCTTGGCTTCAAGTTTGTGCAAGTATTTGCCTTGCATTGTGTACCAAAATGAGCAACTCCTTAATAAATCCACTTAATCTTTCCTGGTGCGGTTACATGCAGTGATACTTCATGTGAAACACTGGAACTGTAGAGCACGTTATGTAAAACCTGGTAACCGTGAATGCATTTCTCATAAGCTAAAACGTTGCTGACTTTGGCAAGCCAGTATTTTGAGAAGGGTTTTGTTTGAGGGACACTGAAAGCAGTATAAAAAAATTTTATTATGACTGTAAGCAAATTTACTTCTGACACAACTGAACTCAGTCAGGACTCTGTGATGCAAACCTGGAAGGATGGGAGGGTGAATCAGCCCCATTGTTTCTTTGTGTATATCCCAATAATTGTCCCTGTAGACTTTTTGCAATATGTACACAACAGCAGTGTAGGCAATTACCTCTCTCTCCACAAACACTTTCCTTCTACCTTTCTTTGATGGTATTTTTCTGGGGATGTGGACAGCAATGAACTCTACTGGCCTTCCACTACTGAGCAATAGTCTGTTTTTCCACTGCACCCCTCTGTTGTGCTGTTTTTGCTGGAGCTGTTTTTGCTGGAGCTGTTTGCTGTATCTAGATTGGGATCATGTCACATTCTTGCAGGCTTCCCACAGACAGTGTCAGGGTAGGGAAGGAAATACCCTGATTTTCCAAGCCATGGTCTTTGACATGAGTCTGTTTTGACACTGTTTTCTCAGCATACTGTTTTCTCTAAAATCTCTTATCACCTGTGTGTAAATAATACTTAGAGAAAAATCAGGAGTCATAAATTCCTTGGCAGATGCCTTTATCTGCTGTCACATTTTGATACTTTTAGTGCACTAAAAGTCACTAATTAATCTTTGTAAGCATTCAACTTGCAGAAAGGAAGACATAATTTTCTATCAGTATTATTTTTCTTCCAGTCTGCAGGAAAGAACAATGAAGAAAATACTGACTTTTTTTTTCTACAAAATCTTCTCTGAATAAGCAATCCATTAAAAACAGAAAGGTTTCTGACCTCTCATTTGAGTGTAGTAACACTGGGAATCTATTGATAACCACAAAATGTCAAGAAGGATGCCATGTCCACCATAGTGCTCAAATTCACACAGAAGCAGTATTTTTGCAGGATAATGAAGAGCTGTGAATCCAGAGCATGCATGTAGCTACAGGAGAATGAGGGCTTTGGGCAGGAAAATAGTGCCAGGCATTATCTGATAGAGTTCACTGTGGTAGCAGTGTATGGATTTCAAAGACTTAAAAAGAATCTACAGTCCTTTGTTCTTGCAAAGTTATTAATTTTCCTGAAAATAAATTAATATAATTCATGCCTTGTTAATATACAGAAATGGTGGTGTTAAGGAATACTCTAAATTATTATAGGGGTCTTAAAACTGGTGATAAAGCTGAATGTATTCCTCTTAGGTCAAGCATAGTACTTAGTCATGAAATCTGAATAGCCATCTGCTCATGGTTCCCAAAGTAGATTGATCTGGATTTTTTAAATTTTTTGTTTTGTTTTGTTTTCCAGACCTCTGGAGGCTCGCACTGGAAACTGAAAAAAATATCAGACACGGAGAAAAGAAAGTAAGACACTTCTGAGAGGATGTGTAGAAAAGGCTCTCATAGCCACAGACAGAGGAGGAGACTGGACGAATTTCCACAGGAGGGCAGCCTGGCCATGCTTGGATCAGCAAAGTCTAGGAAAGGGAAAAAGGCTCCCCCTCAAAACTGGAATTTCACCATGGGCCACAGGATGATTTTGCAAAAGATCAATGTGCCTTGGTTTCAGATCAGAGAGTGCATCTAGCATACTGGAAAACTGAGTGGGAAGTTGTGCACAGGTTTATATTAATTTTCATTTAGTTCTGTTATTTCTCATGTCACTAGATAAGGTTTCAGTGAGCTGTGCTGAGTTCCTATGCGTGTTGAAAAGAAGAACTATAACTGATCATGTGCCTCTCCACATAGAAGTCAGAAATTAGCAAGTCAATACTTTTTGGTAACATGAAATGGAGAAGTACAGAGTCCCTTGAAGGCACTCACAGCCCAGCAACCTAGTTGCCAAGAGGGGGAGAAGACATGGACTCCATCTCAGTAATGAGTGTGTAAAATGCTTCCAAAAATATTGTTATAGAAACTCCTCCACTCCCAGCAAGCTGAGGGACCTCTGTATTTCATTCCTCTCATGTGAGCTGGAGGAGGGCCCAACAGTCAGAGGTCAAGAAGATCCATTAGGCTAATGTGGGTAATTTGATTCAGTAAATCTTATGTACTAACCTTTTATCATCCCTGACCTAGGAGAAAAAAACTGAGGTAGGCAAGGGTGGTAGGAAAACACTTCAATAAATACATAGTAACTCCCATCTCCGCTACTTTTGCTGCAATTTCTTTTGATATAGTGAGGAAATCCAAAACAGTAATTACTCCTGTGCCACCTTCTCTACACAGTACAACTGAATGCATTGCATTAATAACATAATTATGTGTGTTTGGAATAATGGTGTCATCTTGCCTTTTTGTTTGTTTTGTTGCTGTCTACTCTGGCAGTTGTAGGAATCTTTAAATACCCTGGAATATGGTGGAAGCAGTACTGATAGATCTGTTCAGCCTACCAGCCAACTTGCAGAACAACATCCAAGTGTTACTGTGCAATGTGCTGGAAAGTATTGAGAAATGCTTTTCCATCCCTGCTCCATTTGTGTATGTCATATGTTGCCAGAGGCAGGAGAGTGAAAGGAATGGTGAACAAGAGCCATTGCTTCCAGCTCTCAGAGACTTTCAGTGTCTGAAGAAAAGAGTGGAGGTGGTACGTGCTCTGACTACAGCTGCTGCTTTGTACACCATCAAACAAAATCTGGATGAAAAAGACCTAAGCATCATAAAAGTTATTCTCCCTACCTTAAGAAAAGACTTAATGAAAGTATATATAGACCATCTCTTTACAGCAGTCTACCAGTTTGAATTTGAGGATTTGCAGGTAGCATCCACTTGTGAAAACATACAGGTAGCTGAACCTCAGAGTGAAGAACAAGCAGTTTCTGCAGAGGATGTGGCACTCATCCGAAGTGAGATTCAGACATACTTGGAAAGCCTGCCAAGCCTGAAAGGGGAGCTCAACATCCTCAGATCTTCCTTGATCCCAGGTAAAGAGAATCGCAGCAAGTAGACTTTACAGACACTGTTCTCAAGCATCCTTCTCCAAGCGAAATTCAAATTCAAGGGAATTGCAAAATGGGTAAGATTTGGGAATGTCTTCAGGCAGTGTAAAACTCTATGATGTTGCAATAGTGTACCATGTCTCTCTTAAGAGGGGGAAGTGTCAATGGGAATACAGCAAATGACTGGCAAGTCTATTGCAGGCCTGGGGCATGATCACAAGGAGAGTCTCAGGTTTAGTGAGAGCATTGCCGCAGACTCTGAAATCTCTTCCTCTCTGTGTGGGAATTACACGCTTTGGCAGTTAGCAGTATCATCTGGAAAGGCAGCACAGGAGTTTCTCCTGGTCTGCAAGCCTGACGCATGCCTGGTTAATCACTCAGTGTCTGTGCCATTGCATGACCCAGTTTACTGCAGCACGTCTCATGCAGTGTGATTATGGCATATCATGATTCAGAGGATTCAGAGGAAAGCTGAGACATTGGCTACTGCAAAAATTTGGATATGTCTCTCTGAAAATACGTCTGACGTGATCCAGAGCCTGAAAGGAACATGAGTTACATAAAGTCATCTTTCATTGTGCTTCAGGGTTTTGACTATGACTTTGAAAGGATCACACTACATAAAAGAGATTTTGAATCTCAAATCTGCTTATGTCACTAAGCTTGTTAGCTATTAAGATAGCAAAAATACCAGTTTCAGAGTATCTCTCTGTGTTCAGCTTTGCCACACATACCCCTCCCCCACTTGCACAGTAATTGCATTTGGTGCATGAGGCCACGTTAAATCATCTGCACTGTGAGAACAGGATTTTTCAATAAAGTTACAAATTCTCAGTGCTTTCAGTGTGCTTGAGAAAAATATTTGAGATTTTGGGAAGTACTAGTACTAGAGGACTAGTACTTAATTTGTCAAAAAATCTTAGGAGATGACACCTTAGAACATTTGTTTAAAATCTACTTTCATTTTTTCTCAGTGAATTACCTCTTCTCTAGGGTTTGCACAACAAATCTGCCAAGTCAGGCTAAATTTGCCAGCACTCCTTGCTCAAACCCCTTTACCTCGGGCTCAGAGAATTGTGATTATGAACAAGAAGGAAACTTAGAATCCTTAAATTTACAAGTTAAAGCAATACTCAACTTGATTGTCTGATTCCAGGTCTCTTCAGGACAAAACCATGTTATATGATCTTGTGTTGAAAGCAATTGTTTGTTGTTTTTGCTTTGTCAGATGATATCTTCCTACATGGATTCACCACAAGGTCAGGTGGCATCTCCTACATACCAACCCTAAGCTCCTGCAATCTTTTCAGCAGTTCCAAGCGGAGGGACCCCCAAGTTGTTGTTAAAGAAAATCTCCGCAGGCTAGCTAACGCTGCAGGATTCAACCCAGAGACATTTTACAGAGTCAAGGTATCTTATCAAACAATGGATTTATGTAAATGGGTGAGATTTTCCTTTCCCTATCACTGGCCAAAACTGTAGGCATTACTCTTGCATTTCTCAGTAAGATCTTGTGACAAACAGGACAATTAAAACATTTATGCTGGCAGTTTAACTGTGGGAATAGCCATGCAAACTATCAGCCATTTGGCACTATTTGGAGAAGCACTGTTGCTTCCAAGAATATCCTAGTATTTGACTTACCACAGAGTATAGTAGTGAGATACATGGCCAGATCAGCTTCTCTTAAAGAAAAATACACCACCACTTTCGATGGTGGCTTTCTACAGATGCATTTGAACAGGGGAGTGCCTGATTTCCATGCATAAGCAGTTGGTGCAGAAATCTTCCATACCAAAGAAAAATCCTTGCATTGGTCGGAATTCTGGGGTTATTGCTGCCTTATCACTATCCATGTTCTGGTTTTGTCTTGACAGACTGATCATGCTAATGCTGTGTGTGTTATGGGAAAGACAGAGCCTGACAGCTATGATGGAATAGTTACAAATCAGAAAGGTGTTACGATAGCAGCTCCAGGGGCTGATTGCATACCTGTGCTGTTCGCTGATCCTGTCAGAAAAGCCTGTGGTGCTGCTCATTCTGGTAAGAATTTTAAGTCATGGAGATAAAAATAATGTGGAGACTACTGGAAAGGGAGATTTAGACTAAGGATTACAAATTAGCAACCAGAGGAACACTGAGTGGTAATTAATAAATGCAAGATTACATAACAATATAGACCCTGGCCTGTTAAGTTTGTATCCTGCTAGAACAAGATTATTCTTGAGAATATTTTATTTCCTAAGCTATGCATTTTTTTAATTTTATAACTTTAATAATTACATATCTATACATTTGTTTTTCTGATCTGGTAGCCAGAACCAAATAATTTTTCTTCTGTCTACCTTCGTATGTAAAAAAAGGCTCTAAAGCCAATGCCCCAACAGCTATTTTGGATCAAAGAAATATTTATCTAACCCAAACCGAGAGTAAAACTGAAGCAGGGATGGTTAGCACAACCTGAGGTTATGTCTGACTTCAGAAGATGTCCCAGCTGTTAGGCTAGAATATGTGTATCCTGCGGTGAGATTTTCCTACTGCAGCTGTTTCAGTTCATAAGAAAGTTTGTATTTATGAGGTCAAGGACAATGCACAGCTGGGAGTTTCTCCTCAGCTTTAATGCTAGTACACCCCTTGATAAGGTAGAAAGCCTCACCTCTGCCTAGAATTTGTGAATAGCACCTAATTTATACAATTCTTTATGCATTTAATAAATAAACCAAAATTAATTTAAATTTGTGAGTCATCGTAAGGTGATGATAAGTTTGACTTTGCTTCAATAAAATTATTGTGCCCCCACCCTGTGCCTAGGAAGCTTAGGTTAGAAAAAGTGAGAGGAATGAGAATTGTGGCATGTCTGTCTGGGAGGAGAGGAATGTGGTGGTTTTTAATTGGAAGAAGAGATGGAGACAGTTTTATCCAAAGGTTTATCTAAACCTTAAACTTTATCTTCAACTTTATCTTAAACTTTATCTTAAACTTAAACCTTATCTAAAGGTTTAAGAATTTTACATTGTAGGTGTTCAAACCTAATTGTTATAAAATATTTAAATCTGTAGTTGCTCCTTTCTCTGCTACCTCCTCATCTACCTAGTCAATCACATCCACACCACACTCTTCCCCCAGCCCACACAGCTGCCTTCTCAAGCCAACCTCCCAACTCTAAACTGAGCACTTACCTTCCCTCTGCCAAGTTTTGACCTTTGTTCCCACATCATCCTTACCAGGCTTCCAATTATCCTTTCCTAAATAAACCAAGATAGGAGAACTCAGAGCTGGGCTCTCTCCTATCTGTTCCAACAATGCCTCTATCTTGAGCCTCTTTTTTTTTTTTTTAATTTCTCTAAAATAACACTAAAAACATTTTCAGCATATGATAAAAATACACTTCTGACTGTAACATATTTCTGTTACAAGCTTTTCAAGTACAGAAGAGCTATAAGGAATGTGCTGGTTGCCCAAACCGGTTCACTGGGAAATAGGAATTCTGGAATCCTAATCTAAACTCTCTAGTTTCCATCTTTGCAAAATGATGATAACAGCAAACTGACAGTTTTTAATATGTTGGGTGTGTTTATTTTTAAACACAGTTTCTTTTTAGTAGATGCAGTACAATTTTTTAGATATAGATCTATTAATCTGTACCTTTAATAATAGCACATACTTCAGCTACTCTAAAAGGGATGATTGATACAGTATTTTTTCTCAACCTCTCATTTCTCACAGGATGGAAAGGCACATTGTTAGGAGTTTCAATGGCCACAGTAAATGCTATGGTATCTGAATATGGCTGTAACATGAAGGATATCCTTGTGGTGCTGGGACCATCTGTAGGACCTTGCTGCTATAAACTTCCTCATGAATCAGCTAAAGAGTTTCACAGAATTGATCCGAAGTGTGTAAGACTATTTGACTCTCCAAATCCTTTTATTGACATTAGAAGAGCAACACGGTAAGCCGACTCAGTGCATGTCCATGTCATACACTTTTTTTAGTGCTAAATAGGCTAGAGATAAACACAAAAGAACAATATTCCACATTTATTATATTTATATAGATACTGTATTACACAGAAACATTATGGTGAGGGTCCTCACCATCTTAAAGTACTCGCTAGTGTTTTGCAGGTCAACAAGTTGTACCTTTGAATGAATGGTATCAGCTCACTTTTGCTGTGTTTCAGCTATTATTTTACTGTTATACTTTTAGTTTATGGATTATAGAAAAATGTTCAAATTAAATGTGGTTTTAGTGGCTGCACAAAAGCATTAACTTTAGTCTAATATTTGAAAAAAAAAAAAGAAAATAAGAACAGCAAATAAAAGTTCCAACCACAATATTGGCAAAGTTTGTTGAATTGGTACTAGAGGTGCTGTCTGCATGACTGTTTTTAAGGAATGTGAAGATGTAAATAATCAAAAATATATTTTCCATTTCTCTTTCCTTCAGGATTCTTCTTGAGAGTGGTGGGATTCTTCCTGAGAATATTCAAGATGATTCTGTTACAGATCAGAACCAAAATGTCACTTTCTGTACTGCATGCCACCCTGAGAAATTTTACTCTCACTTCCGTGATGGAACAAACTTTGGGACACAGATTGGCTTCATATCAATCAAAGACTGAGATAGTATCTCTTTCTCTGGAATAGCATTTTTGCAATGTCTGGTGCGTTGTTTGGCATCCTGATCTCCTTGCAGAAGTTCTTCCTTTCACAGACTTGCAAGAGGGAACTTATGGGTCTTGCATTTTCCTGCTTCTTCCTTTCCCTGCCATTCTGCAAGAATAAATGTTGAGGGTGTGGGGCCAGTAATTCTGGTGTGAGACAGGGTGCAAAGGAGACAAGGACAACTCCCACCAGTGTCAAAGTCCTACTACAGGACCAGATGCCAGCTGCAGTTTTTTTGAAGCCTTCTGGACCAAGTATTTTCCAGATGATTTACAGTCTTAAGGTGGTTAAAGCACATAAACCTACCAAGCCTTCATTAGCTTCTGGGTGAGACTTCTGAATGAAGTATGACATTGCTGATATAAGAAGGGAAGCCTGTATTGAACAGGAACTATTTGAGTACACCCAACTTTGGTAGTTTCAGCTGAAGGTTAGCCTTATGGAATTAGCTGCCTGGGACTGTTTTCCTTCTTTGGATTAGTTTAAAGAACTAAAGAACTAACTAAAGAACTTACAGGACCTTTCCTATGGACAATAACTTGGAAGTGAGAAGCAAGCAAGCTCCTTTGGGTAAATGCTGAAAATACATGAACACTCACCATTTTGTATTGTTTGATTGTAGAAAAAAATAGGACTAAAGCTTAATATGATGTGACATGTATGATAATATTTTCCTAGGATTTTTTTCTTTAAACTCAGTGTTCTGCTAATGTCCAATGAAACATCTCAACAGTACCCAGTTATTTAATATCTAAAAAGGGGAGTGAATTTAGACTCAGTTAATTTTACTGACCATTAGGTGACTTATCTTACTAAGCAAATTTTAAGTGTTTTCTTTTGGCCATAAAATATTCACCTCTGGTAATTACAATAGACCCGATAGTTGCTGACACACAGACAGATATTCCTAATAGTAAAACTACGCTAACTGCAGCTTGTGGAGCTGCCAAGCACGAGCACTAGGACAGCTGTCCACATGACGTGTTTTCTATTTTGCCTTACAGAATTGATAAAATACCGTATTTTATGTCCACTAGAGGTCAGTGCTTGTTCATGCTGTGCTCCCATCCCTGGCTGTGCCGGATGTGTGGGTTTTCAAACCATACGTTTTACAAAGCATTGTACATCATACGCTGCTACTTCTGCCTGTGTAATCATCCACCAGGTTATTCTGGTAATCTTGTTTCAATCTGTTGTGCTGTGATTCAGAGGTGACTACAGTACAACTTTCTGTGTCCGCTGGGAGAACAGACTTTAAAAAATCCTTTATTTGTCAGAGAAGAGCCTGGTTCTGACTATGTTACCCTCAGACTGTAAAAAAACCCAAACTTACCAAAAAACACCTCTCCCAATTCTCCTTTAGAAATACTGTTCCTCTTCTGAAGTAGCACTGCAGTCCCTGACAAAAATCCTTACATTCCTGTTCAAAGACCACACTGATGCTTTCATCGTTCTCGATTTATTTTGTGACCTCACTGTAGAGATACTCACAGCTAGGTTGAGGTTCCAACAGGGACAACACTTTCTCTCCTCGGTGCTGCTGAGCACGTTACCACATGCTAGCTGGTGGTGTGTAAGGTATATGTACGTGTTATGTGTATCATTGACTTACTTCAAATATAATATAATTATGTGGACACTGACAGGCTTATCTTGCTGCACTGGAGAAAAACCACCTAACAACCTAGCTTAACCTTTTAGTGCCGCCACTTTGCCCTGGTATCTTCCGTGTGAACCACTTTATGGTCGCTGACTGAGTGGAGTGAGTGAAGTGTCCTTCCTTCTGCTGTTTTGCTGTGGGAGCAGTAGCACCAGGCTGTCTTCAATCCCTGTGCCTGCTGCTCGGCCAAAGCTCGTCTGTCAGTGCCCTTCATGTAACCCGCTTCGCTTGCGGACTAAGCGCATGCCGTCAGAAGCAGATGCTGAGTTACGTGAGTTTGCAAGGCAGCGCTTGACAGCTGAAGCAGCATAGGTGCCCACGTGCCTGCTGTTAGCCCTTCTCACCTCAAAGACGGTTTTAGACTAATGCATTTAGCTTTGCAGTAAGTAGAAAGACCTTGCAGTCATGCTGCTTACCACAGTTCAACTGCTCAGCAGTAGATTGTCACAGTAAGGTGATACTGATAGTAAGACCTGGCTTGTTCCTACCTGCCCAAGAATGACAGCAGAGACTTTCTTTTTAAAAAAACAAAAAAACCAAAACATTTACGGGTGATGGTAGGACTGTGCTAGCTGCAGAGCATGTCAGAATGAGGAGAAATACCAAAGGCTTTACATTTAGAAGACAAATCATTAACACAATCATTTTTCATTATTTCTTTCTCACTGAATTACCTAGCCCGTAAACCTGTCAAGACAGGAAGCACCTTTTTTACACGGATACTGGGGTGGAGAGCTCCATGACCATAAAAAATAATGTTCAGTCCCCAAACAGGGTAGGCTCTGTATCATACAGGGCTTCTTTCAAAAGCCCTTGCTACAAAGGCATTTTAATTCTGGTATGAAAACCCCAAAGTTTAGAGGAAGGGCACGATGAAAAGGAGACAAGGCTGTTCCATGTCTCTCTTTGCTTTTCAATCCTGTTGCTCACTAAAGCAGCCAAGGAGATCAACCCTGATTCACCACCTCTAGGGATGCTCCTAGGGATGCTCTTAAAATGCTTCATAAATTGTTCAGCTGTGCCTACCTGATGATCAGATCCCATTTAATGACCTTTCCCGTGAATTTATAAGCTGCATTTGCCCAATTATTGTTATTAAATAACATTATTAATTATGATTGTGGTATGCCCTGAGGCAATCACAAGACATGCTCACACTGAATATTGGTTTTGATAGCTATTACTGAGCAATTAACACTTTTTCCTATTGTAGATTCTGGATATGGGCCTCTTCAGTTACTTTTATGTGTGAGTGGAGCATACCAAAACATGTCTGAGAAAGGCTTTGTTCGGTGTTCTGGTGGAACAGGGCAGCTCCAACACAGACTCCTGGTTCCAGCGCCTGGGGAGGCAGCATGCAACTTCAGAGGCACAGATCAAAGCCAGATTTGGTTAGTGAAATGTTTATCCAAGCTGTGGCATTTATTGCCACAGGTATGGCAAAGGTGAAAAATATAGATGAGGTTAGATGAAAATGTTTTCAATAAATTTGTAGAGGTTAGGTCCATCGGTGTGGAGGCACTAGACAGTTGCTTGGTCTGAGTTCTGCATTTGAGAACTGTGTTTTGTGGGTGGCAGCAAACTCAGATCTATGGGTCTGGGCCTTCAGAAAAACATTTGAGCACATCTTAACTCACAGAAAGTATATCATTCCTCCCAAATGGCAAGCATCCAGTTACAGGAAGGTGTCTCCTTTCCCCAGCAGTAACATTGTTTGCACAGTGGCTGTCTTTGCCTCCAGTCTTATTTTCCTCATGAGTCTCTCTTTGTCTTTCTGTCCAGTGCTGCTCACAATCGCCCTGCAAGGCTTGTGAATCCAGTCGCAGGGGCTCGGAGGAAACAGATGCAACTGCACAGAGAAGCACCAGTGTTGCTTTCTCTTGTATACCCGTGCCTTTTTTTTTTTGGTTTTTTTTCTTTTAGCAGCAGTTTGAAACTTTTTGTCCTCTGCACAGGATCTTTATCAGTATCCTCCAGCCTGTTCCCATTTCACAGGTTTCCGCAAGAGCTCCCAATTTCCAGCCTGCACAGCAAAGAAGTCAATATTCCTAGATTCCCTCATTGCTGTCCTCATTTCCACTCCATGCTCAATTTGCTGCTGGGTGATGCAAAAAGGTAGCTGAGCTGCACTCATTTGTCCCGAGGCTCAGAGGGGCTGTGCGTATGCGCTTGCCTTGATGTCATGCATGCGAGGCTTTTGTTCTCCCAGTACCAAAGTCCTCCCTGCACTCCAGCCTCTTGTGCAACGGTATAACAGGGCAGTGCACTAAGAGGAGCAGTAAATCCTATATGTAACAGAGGAAATAATGTATTGACCTGCTGAGGGATTTACATACCTCCAAAGACTGAGAGCAAGCTCTGCCTGTAAGGCTGACTTGTTCTATTTTCCATTTCCAGCAGATACTATCCAGTGTTTCCAGATGGTTGGTTCAGATAGAAATGTACGTGGATTTAAAAACTGGCCTAATCGGGTATATTCTCATATCCAGGCTGTTACTAATTGCTATCCAGTGTCAGACCTTTTGATAAGACTGAGAGATTTTGCTGCTCTGCTTGCTTTACTGTGCCTGTGGCAGTGCTACTGAAAAAAGCATGATTATGTATTTCCCAAAGGCATGCAGAGAAACAGGAAGCTAGTTTTTTAAAGTGATCCCTCTGATCTTTCATTAGTAAGTGTTTAATTTACAGTAGCATCTCACATTACAAATAGTTGCCTGTCTCTCTTTGTCTGCTGGCTCTCCCGCGTTGGGGGAGGAGGGCTGGTCAAAATGAAGCCCACAGAAGAATTTCAGGAGCATGGTCCCCAGAGGACAGTGGGCTTGAGCTCTTTCTCTTCCTCTTCTGCATCGGGTCTCCAGGGCAACCTAAATTCTGACAGTCATGGGAGCAAGGACACGGCATGGATTTCCATTTGATTCCTGAAACAGAAAAGAGATCGGAGAAAAAAATCAATATGTGACTAAAATATGAGAGTTCATTTCCACAATTTTAGCTAAGGGATCATCTCTTCTTGTGCAAAAATGTGTTTTTCAGTTGCCGCCTCTTCTGCACATAGCTAAGGCATAAACATCTGAAATAAATAGGTTGCAACATAAAAATTTAGGGTGTACCTATTATGAAACCGAACAAGCATTTAATAAGGGAAGCTGAAAGCAATGCTTGTGTTTCAAGATGGATAATTTGACTTTTTCTCATGTGATGCAATATTTCTAGGCAGGAATTCATAGTTTTGGTCAGATGTTTCAGTTCAAAGTGATTTTATCAGTGACAAATAGAGAAAGCTCTGCCTATCTGAAATAAATATCTTAGAGTTTCTCTTTGAGGCACTGAGCTATATCCTAAAGGAATATTCAAATGTATGTTTCTGCTAAAGGAAAACATTTCTGTTCTGCTTTAGTTTTCTTTGTCTGAAAGCTGTGAGCTTGACTTACCTGTGCAACAGTGAATCACCAAAACCTCAGCTGTAAAAACAAAGTTGTGACAGCCATCTCAAATCGTTTTGCTTGGTTTTATAGATGCTTTTAATAGGGATTTCATAAAATTAGTACTAAATAAAACAGCGTTATGCAGACAATTTTATACTTACTTTCTGCTTTTGTCTTTATATCATCCCCATAAAAAGCTTTCAAGACATGAAAGGTGAGCAGAGCAAGAGGCATGTTGGAGAGGCTCCTTTAGGCTTGCGGATGTTTCTTGCTATTTTTGATGCTTAGATCTTCCTCAGTTCCCTCAATTACCCTACAACTTTGATCCTCAAGTTCCCCCAGCACTGCAACATCCTGGCTCATGTAACTCCATGCTAGTGATGGTAGAAACACAGGTGTAAACTTGCTCGTGATGTTTACATTGCAGCATTTCTTTAGCCTATCTGTTGCTGGAATAAATGATGTTGTGATAAAAGTATTATGCCATAATGGTGTGATATTTTGAGATAAATCTCCTGAGAGAATTACTTGAAATTTTAGAGGCTGTAAGGCAGTAGCAACTTTTGCTTTTCACAAGATTGGGTAAGCTAAAGATAACATTGCGCACTCTCCTTATTTAGTATGTGTCTTCACCAGAACAACATGTCTTAGAGTCTTAAATTTCTTATATTTTTGTCATTTCCTTTAAGAATGGCTTCTTGAGAAGAGACTGTCTGCATATACATTGTCCAGGAATTGCAAAATTACTCTGACTTCATTAGTTTACATTACTAATTAACATAAAAATCTTCTGTCAGGAGATGCAGGCACTGCATCAGACTGCTTGAGCTTGATGTGTCTTGTAGGAGAAAGGGCAAAGATTCAGACAGACCTGATGGCAAGTTCCAACATCTTCAGGATGGCACAGTGCAGTCTGTCTCTCAGAACAACTCCTTATTTCCTGTTCCGAATATGAAGAGCAATCAGAAATAAACGATTTAAAACTGAAGAAGCGCCCTTGCAAATTAAAACAAATATTGAAATCTCAGTTCATGCTGAAAAGAGCATGTCTTCCTCAGAGCTTGCCTTACTATTTATGTATATCTATCTGCATGAGCCAATCCTCTTATTTCTTTAGTAAATATTTCCTTTACAGATTGTAGATTGTTATGTTCCCTTCAGTAAATGTTTAGCTAAGTTTTACATGAGATAATTAGCTCCATTAGTCTTTCCTAAGATGATCCTTCCAGCTCTTAATTCTCTACATTCTGCCCTATTAATGTCAATTGGCTGATAATTAGTTTTCACTTACATGCTCCTTCAGAAGGAGAGTGACGTTTGAACTTTGTAGCAGGACTGGGGGCGGGGGGGCACAATTCTGGTAGTCTTGCAAAGTTGTGCTTTTCTGCACAGAAAAAGCTTGAATCAGCCTTAATTGAATAACCCTTGTCTCCATTTATACCCTCTTTTTCAAAAGAGTCATAGTCTGTTGCACTTAGGATTTATTTTAGGCTTCCTAGCTATAACTCATAATCCATCACATTGTTCCAGAAGCAATCCTCATGAAGGAGGCTTGACTGAGAAGGAGAAGAACAGTTGGTATTTTTGAGGCTCACACAGGATTTATGGTAGGAGAACATTTTTAACTTAAACAAAAGCTTTTTTAAAAATCTGATTTTGGAAAGCTAACATAAGGAAACTAAAATACGGCAATAATTTCAATGTTTTTGCAGGGGTAGAAAAAGAGTTTAACAAAGTGTGAAAGCAAGTATTCATCCCTTGGATTATATTCACATCAGAACTGGATGCCCTTGTACACACTGATTTATCCCCAGTAAACTGGGTTGAGGCTGGAAGAAGAGTGTTTGCCCACTGTAGTAAATGATATCAGAAAACAGGGATACAGCAGCATTCCTTTTAGCAAGTGAGTTAAAAAGTGCTCGGGCTAATGATGAACCACTTTCTTTTGAGCTAATATCTGAGCCTGAAAAAAGCAGCCAGTCATTCCTTGGCTCTGCAGCAGTCTTGGAGGCTGTTATAAATAAACAGAAGCAGGGAACAAAAACCTCCTTTGGGATGCAGCTTGCCTGAAACAGATATCCATGGTGAGATGCTGTTGGATAGAAGAGGCAGAAAAAGACAGCATTGTGGCATTTCTACACCTGCTCGATAGATAATTAGTGCAAGAAGAGTTTGTTCATGTGGAAATGTGGCCTCCCTACCACATTGTCCAAGCAGAGAGTAGTTCTGCCAAGCACCTTCCTCTCTGTAGTTATTTGCCACAGTTGCTAAAGCTATCAAAGGTTTTTTTTGTATAGTCAGGACTTCCCCAGAGCCTAGAAAGGTTGGAGTATTAAATGCTTATGGACATGTTCTCCTCTCTCGTCATCCCCGATTTAAACCCTGCAGTAGGTATATCATGCACTCACAATTTACAGTCTGTGTAAGCAGAGGAAGAAGCAGAGTTAATTGTGGGAGGTAGATAATGACCACTGTATATATCATCTATGTGCAGGACTGTGGGACCTTGCTAGGTCCAAAATAATTGCAATCATGGGCAAATCTGCCCACACCCGCTGCAGCTGTATTTCTGGACTGAAAATATGGAAGA
This sequence comes from Heliornis fulica, assembly GCA_013399135.1. NCBI lineage: Eukaryota > Metazoa > Chordata > Aves > Gruiformes > Heliornithidae > Heliornis > Heliornis fulica. The sequence goes on along the minus strand of VXBZ01003662.1, from coordinate 452,804 downwards.
GAAGCTGCTTTTTGAAATTTCACTCAGCTTGGCTAACAGCCCAATTCTGCAGACTTGGAAGATTTTCTGTCATAATATTTCTGTGAAGCTAGCTGTGAGAATAAATGGCATGAGGTATGTTTGGCTCAAGAGCTGAGAGCTTCAAATTTTTGAAGAATCTTTTCTTGTTTGTTATGGAGCAATTCCCAAACTTCTTCCTTAGAAGTCCAGACTCCCTGCTGCTGTGGGGCCCCATCTGAACATCTTGACTAAAGGGGAGAAGTGCCCCCTGTGTGAATACTTAGCATTAACATTACTCTCAGTGGTACAAATTACTATGGCAGCAGTAATTTCACAGTGGGCAAGGCAAATTGACCTCACGGTCATTCCTGAGAGTGCAGAGAGGACAAGAGTGCTAAATCTGGTGAAATATGGCAGCCACCTAGGACACTGGGCAAGGCTGTGGTGCTGAGAAGAGGCAGATCATGAAGAGGCAGATCATGAAGAGGAATCAACCAGTTATCTTGTGTTCTGTTAGAACAGTATGTACTGTATATATTGCTCCAGTCTGCCCAATGGGAAGTTTCTGAGCATCTTGAGCTCTGCTTCTTTTGTAGCAATGGAAGTTTACGGTATCTTTGATCCTACCTAGCTCTTGCAGGGAGGCTAATATGTATTGGTACTAGTACATCCTTCAAGATTTGGAGTGGTTGGTTGAATATCTTGATATTTCCTCACTTCTCATAAGAAAGCATTGAGGAGAAACTTCTAATCTGTGAATTTGCAGTAGCTTTATTCTTCTTTGTGGGCCATGTCACTAATAGAGACACACAATATGAGGACCTTACAATATGGGGAGCTGTGCAGACACAGCACAAAGATCTGAAAGGATCCTGTCCTAGATATGTAAGTCTTACAGATCAAGAGACCTGTAGGGTTGTGCCAAACTTCCAGATCCTGAAAGCTTCATCCCAAAATTTCTGAGCTGTGAGACACATACCAGATGCTCTCAAAGTTGAGGAACAAGAGGGGGAGATTTGGGTTTCCTAGGAGAAACCCAAGGAATGGAAATCCAATGGCTTTGCCTAAGATGTGCTTGTGTGGTATCAGCAGCTGAGTTTGGGTCTAAGATAAGGCACCCCAAAATCACAGCATCTGCAATGAAAAAGCAGCTCCTTGTCATGAGTCACGGGACACAGGGTTGGTTTGGGTGCCGTGCTGCAAGAGCTTGTGACTCTTGTGCCTCTCAAAAGTCCTTGGATGCTGTAATGCCCCTTCACATTTTTAGGCTGGCTCCAGCTACTGTTAGAAGGCCCACTGTGTGAAGCACTTGCTTTCTTAAGGGATAGGAATGTCAGGATACATTTTTCCTAGTAAGAAACATGCTGTGAAAAATCTCTTCTGTAAGCAGTCAGAATTTCCAGCCATAGGCCCTTTGTTTCAATAAAAATCAGTCTTGTTGCAATAATGTAGCAATAACATTCTGAGTTACAGTTTTCAGAAATCTTCTGGTTTAATGAACAAAGCAAAACCAACTTAGACGATTTTGTTCTCAAATTCTGTCTGAGTATGCAGTTTCTACAGACCATCTCAGGAAATTTTGGATTGTTTCCTACTTCCTGCCTTATCCTCTGTGGGAAGCAGCATTTTTATTCTTATTTATTTATGAAGTGAGCAGAGGGAACAAACTGAAGTTGTTGTGGCGTTTTCTCTCCTGTTTGCACATTGCAGTCTTCATAGGTGTGTTTTGAGTTGGAGAGTATTAAAACATTAGAGATTTGAGGATGAATTACAAGGAAATGTTTTGTGGAGGTCGTTGTTTGTGTTTTAAATTTACAGATCAGCTGTGATTGATCAGATTAGTCCTTTGACTGGAGGAGTGTGAATTACCTTTCCCAGTGCATAGATGCTTGGGAAATAAAAGTGTGATTATGGACAGGAGTTCAAAATCCTCTTGATGGGCGAGTACATGCCAACAAAAAATGAAGAAAAGCTTGTGAAAACAAGAATATAAAGAATAAAAATATTTCCAAAGAGAGCATGTTTAAATAAATAAGTGAAAAATTCCTGGTAATTTGGATTGGAAAATTCACTTTGTTTGTAGAGAGCACAACACCTCCAATTACAAAAAAAAAAGGAGGAAGATGGACTGTTGTTAGCCAAAAGCCTAATGGTGTCCTGAGGACCTCACGGGAGAAAAACAGTGCTCTGCCTTCTTCCCAAATAGGTTTGGAAAACACCCCAAAGACCACGGAATGCAAAGGAAACACCGTTTTCTCTCCCCCTCTGTGAAGAGCCTCATCTTATTCAAAGGGTGGAAGAGAGCACCAGTAGTACATTTCATCTAAAATGGATTGGGGACAAAGTGTGTTCTGGTCAAACTTGGAGGGCAGCATACACTGTCTTAGGGAACCTAAGCTTGCCCAGTGCTGCCTCCTTCTACAGGAAGCACAGAACCCCAGTGTGACCCCTCAGGTAGGTGGTGCAAATATAGCATTAATCTTACTAAATATGCAAAATATGGACCTATATTGGATCAAAGGCTGGCAGGTTCTTTAGTGAGAGGGTGGTCAGGCACTGGAGCAGGCTTCCCAGGGAAGTGGTCACAGCACCCAGCTTGGTTGAGTTCAAGAAGCTTCTGGACGATGCACTCAGTGACATGCCCTGACTTGTCTGGTCCTGTGTGGAGCCGGGAGTTGGACTTGATGAAACCTTATGTGTCCCTTCCAACTCAGGAGATTCTACGATTAATTTTGACTGCAAAGCCTTATATTTAAGTCAACCAGGGTCTGGTCTGTCAGCTGCCATACAGGATGTATATTCCAACACTCTGGTACATTGGGTGAAGACTGGAACTCATTTCTTCCCATGGGAGACCTTATTAGAATGATGGTCATGAGGGACATGTGAAAGGATAAGAGGAGATGAAGCTGCAAAATGAAGTGTGGATTAAAAGATGAAAGCCATCTTCTGGATACTATCCTCCTGAGTTTGGCTGGTGACCTATGGGAGAAGGAGAGAACTTGGATGTCTCAAAGCAAGATCCGTTGTAAACACCTTTCTGCCCTCGGGTTATCTTGGAGGACTCACAGATGGTTATGATTATTAGAGATAAGATTCTGATGGAGGCTAACCCTGATATATCAGTTATACTTTAGGACTGCTGCACTGACACTACTTGGGAAATGGTTTCATACTGTTGATTTAATGAAAGAAGCTTCCTTTGTTTTCTATCACCTGACGATCTACTTCAACATTTAGTTTCTAATTCAGTGTGCTTCTTTGAGAGCAGAGTACTCTGCTGTTTCTTCTATTTTCACTTTACTGTGTCCTAAGTATTCCTATCTATTATTCAAATTAGACCAACTAGTCCTTCAGCATCCCTGTACATGCCTGTTTTCACATTTTGGCTTGAAGAACATACAGTAACAATTACAGTATTTTATTCACAGTGTAGCACTGGCAGTGGCTCTGATCTTTGCTTAGCAGAAACTCTCACACATTACTTCCTTACATTTCCCTAACATTTTCAAAGTGCTCTTTTTTTTTTTTTCCCCCAGCAAGTGTTCACAAAGAAACGTCTGGTAGCCTCTCTCTTGTCATTTGTCTTTAACATTGGGCATTTCAGACTTCATTATCTAGTGCTAATTTCTGATTTTTTTTTTCAGTATATGTGTTATAAACTGAGGTGATAGTGGTTTTCACTGCTGCTGATGGTACAATTCAAGCCACTGCACTGGAAACTAGACCAGGACTTTGAAGGGTGCTTTGTGAGATGGACCTGGAAAACCTATAATTTCATCAGTCTGTAGGGGGACATCTTCAAGAGGCCAAACTTTACTCCATACTGACTGCCATAGTATCTTAACACAGGAAAGTAATCCTGAATGAAAACAAACACAAGTATTGTTTGTGGAAGAAAATGATGGCAAGACCAGTGTATGAAAGTCTCGCATGGGAAATATTTTGAGGGGGAGCATAGAATTATTGGCAGAAAATGTGAAGCATAGCAATGAAGTTGAAGGTCTCCGGTATCTCAGAAGAGTCTGTTTTGCACTTGAGAATCTATAGTCAGTGAAGCAAGATTACTGGAATTTAAGGGAAATCATGACACATACAGATTTCTCTGCTCTTTGAATAGAGGTGCCAACTCATTTGAATGCATATTCTTCCATCCATATTTTTATCACTTATTTACATGCAGACATACACTTTCAGCTATGCATCTGTGTTTAAAAATGCACACTAGCGCCATGTACGACTCCAAGTTTATTTTTGTTTATATATATACACATATATATGTATCAGGCCAGCCAGGCAAATAGCAATAATATTTCTCCTGCTTGCTCATTTTTTGATGTCTCATTTACATATTTATACAGCTCCTATTTTCTTTTTTAAATAAAACCCTATGAAACAATCTGCCTTGGCTTTCACAAGGACACAAATCACTGAGTTTATGAATTTTTTATTAGTTCTATCCACTTAATTTTTGCAGTTCTGGACTTTACTGAATGTGAGGCTATGCCATCATTCATTTGCCTTCAGCAAAGGCACAATGGCTCCAGAGTTGAACTCTTAATTATGATCAGCATTTATATCAACACAGTCCATAAAAAACAAAAATTGATTGAATATCATTTCAAAATATTTATCTTGTAGAGCTTTGACAGTACTTAAGTGTACTGTCAGAGCCTAAAAGAAACAGGAATAAAATAAATGAGTCTTGCATTGGATTTATTCCTGTTTATTAATTTTCTTGAAAACAGCAAGCAGATCACAAAACTGCTAGAATAAGAAGAAAAGATATGGAACTAATTAAAACAGGCTGTAACTTAAAAACTAAGTATACTCACAGTATTCATTACAGTCACACAGCCGTGCAGTTGTGACCTATGTGCTTTTTCTATCTGCTTTGTACTCAGTTATGCTGTGCTTTATATAGACTGAAAGATCTACAAGGAAAGAGTTATATCCAGGGTCGTGGGACAGCATTTGTGTTATGCCTCCAACAGCAAAACACATGCTTGTACCAGCATCAGATTATACCAAGAGGTGTAAATCCAGCTCAGCTATCAGAGGAAGGATGAACTCAAAATAGAAAATAAATTAGTGGCCTACAGTAAATCTTCCCACTTCAGCACTTGTGCTAGATATAGATTTTCTAATGGAGAATTATAATTAATTTTTTTTTTCTGGGAAGTCCCAGCACCTAAACATGCAGTACCTAATCTGAAATATCTTGGGGTTTGCTGAGTTTTCAAAGAATACACAGTTGTTTGTTGACCCAGGAGCAGGGAACCAAGGATGGAATTTACTCCCTGCTTGACAGCCCTTGCTAGTGGAGGATTATAGAGAAAGACAGACTCAAACCAACCCTGACTGGAAGAATCTCATGCTGCCCAGTGAAAGTACAAGGTGCAGCAGTTAGTTGTTTCAAGGGAAATTCTGATTTCAGGTCAGGAGGGTTTTTTTTTCCCTTTCCCAGCAAAAAAGCTGCCCATATAGGCAGTGATATCTCCAGCCAAGGATATTTCAAAACTCAGCTGGACAAGAAATCTCTGAAACCTTGTTTAACTTTGAAGTTAAACCCTGTTCTGAAAAGGGCTTAGGAACTTGAGACTAACCTAAATAATTTTGTAGCTTCATGACTTTAGACAGATTAAACACTGGTATTTCCATTTGATTTAGTCAACCAAAACCTCCTTTATAGTCACTAAAGAAAGGTTGGGTGCCACTCATGGGTGCTAATGGTTTGAGTTGGAGGGGACCTCAAAGATCATCAAGTCCCAACCCCCTGTCATGGGCAGGGACACCCTCCACTAGCCCAGGTTGCCCAAAGCTCCATCCAGCCTGGCCTTGAGCACTGCCAGGTGAGGGAGCAGCCACAGCTTCTCTGGCCATCCTGTGCCAGGGCCTCACCACCCTCAGAGGGAAGAATTTCTTCCTAATGTCTCATCGAAATCTAGCCTCCTTCAGTTTAACGTCATTTCCCCTTGTCCTGTCACTGCACTCCCTGATAAAGAGTTGCCCTCCAGGGTCAACTTCTTCAGGTACTGGAAGGCTTCTGTAAAATTTCTCTGGAGCCTTCTCCTCTGAACAACTCCAACTTTCTCAACCTGTCTTTATAGGAGAGGTGCTCCAGCTCCTGAGCATCTTTATGGCCTTTCTCTGGACTTGCTCCAGCAGCTCCATGTCTGTTTTGTACTGGGGACCCCAGAGCTGGATGCAGTACTCTAGGTGGTGTCTCTTAAGAGCAGAATAGAAGGGTGGGATCACCTCCCTTGACCTGCTGGTCATGCTGCTTTTGATGTAGTTCAGGACACAGTCGGCTGCCTGGGCTGCAAGTATGCATTGTCAGCTCATGTTGAGCTTTTCATCAACTGATGCCCACAAGTCCTTCTCCTCAGGTGTGCTCTCAATCCATTCTTCACCCAGCCTATAGTTGAGTTTTGTCTGATTACTCCAACCCATGTGCAGGACCTTGCACTTGGCCTTGTTGATCTTTGTGTGGTTCACATAAGACCACCTCTCCACCCTGTCAAGATCCCTCTGGATGGCATCTTTTCTCTCCAGCATGTTGACAGCGCCACACAGCTCGGTGTTGTCAACAAACTTGCTTACGGTACACTTGATTCCAATGCACATGTCTCTGATGAAGATGTCAAACAGTGCCAGTACCAATACCAACCCCTGAGGAATGGCACATGTCTGGTGGTCTGACAAGTTTTACCTAGGGCTCATTTCTTTCCATTGACTAAAAAAATTCACCTAAGCAACCTGGTTCATGTGGCCACCTACACATCAGACAACTACATTTAGATAGGAACAACAACACCTATTTTATCTTGTGAGAAGATAAAATTTTGGCAGTTAGGATCCAGAATGCACAAGTGGCTTGGCCTCAGAGGAACTTGGTGGGATATGGGAACCATGGAACCCTTCAGCAAATGCTTGCTGAAACTCATATTCACAGAATCATAGAACGTTAGGAGTTGGAAGGGACCTTAACAGATCATCTAGTCCAATCCCCCTGCCTGAGCAGCATCACCTATATTAAATCACAGAGGAATGCATCTGGATTGGTCTTGAATGTCTCCAGAGAAGGAGACTCCACAACCTCTCTGGGCAGCCCGTTCCAGTGCTCTGTCACCCTCACGGTGAAATAGTTTTTCCTTACATTCACACGGAACCTCCTGTGCTCCAGCTTGGACCCACTGTCCCTTGTCCTGTGAGTGGCCATCATTGAGAAGAGCCTGGCTCTGTCCTCCTGACACTTATTCACACTTAGATATTCTGCATATGCATTTTTTTATATCTGTATCTTTTATGTCATGATAGGCCCTGAAGGGCTCTACAAAGGTCTTTGTCTTGAACAAATTAAACTAAAAATTATATTTTAACAATTCGAGCTAGCTGATGCATCCTCTGAGGAGCTTGAAGTTTGGTTTCAGCCTCATTCAAAAAAGTTTTAGAACAGTTCTCATGCAATTCTACTTTTTTGGGCAACTCACAGTGCCCAAGTGAGAATCAAATGCTGAAAACAGGTTCCTAATGCTGTTATATTTGAGTAACATGATAACTAAGTTAGTCTCACTATCAGGTCTGCAAGAAAGGGAAATCAAGAGTAAGAGGCACTTGCATTGCAGTCAGTTTCTGAGGCTGACTGAGAACATAGCAGGTAACATAGAAGGATCACACTGATTTGTGATTGGTTGGAAAAAAAGTCATTATATTTAGAGAGAAGTTTCCAGCACAGTGAAGCGTGTAAGCCCCATTACCGAGCAGATCCCGCACGGAATGTGTGATCTACATCTGTTAGCTCTGAAATGAAATCTCGAGCGGCTTTCTTACCGAGCTGTTTGTGAAGGGTAGGATTGTTTCGTGCATCTGAGGGATACTCTGCCAAGAGGGGACAGAGTCCTTTTATTGCTTTTCCTCTGAACTTTCTTTGAGTCTGAAAAAAGGAGACTCGTTCAAGCAAGACAATGACAGTAACAGGCATTTCTTGTCAGCACCTGAGAACAAAGCCATTAGGGTTCTTTTTTTCTTTTTTTTCTAGGAGGTACTGATATTTCTCCAACAACTGTAAACACAGTTTTAATTAAGATGTGATGTTTACTACCATCTTTCTGAGCCAGAACAGATGTTGCACTCCAGAGAAAGGCTTTTCCAAGATAACTAGAGAATTCAGTGACATATGGAAATTAATGGGGGTTTTTTTGGTCAAATTTATCTCAGGGTTCCTTGCCATGAGGAGGTCTAGATTCTTGAGTGCAGACTTTGGGGTTATTCCTCCACATCAGTCCAACTGTATTACTAAAAATAATGATAAAACCACTTTCAAGGTGATTAGAAACATTAGTGACTATAAATAAAACTTCTGAGCAGTGAAAAAATACCTTTCTGCCAATAAGTGAACTCTCTCCCATGTGAAGAGAAGTTAACATGCCCCAGGTGTTGGAACAAGATGGTAGGAGCAACATGAACAGTTTTGACTGGTATTTGAAGGTGGGTGGAAGCCAAACAGTGCGCTTCCCACCAGTGGATGGTCTGAGACCTCTGCGAGAGGCTAAGGCACCGTGCTGCACCGGGCTCCGTATCCTTTGCTCCCTTCATGATTAGCCTACACCAAAAAGCACACGTCTTAGCTCAGCCTGGCAGGCTCCCTGTTGGTAGGACCAGTTCCAGCTGTGATCTAAAAGCTGGAGAAGGTGTCAGTGTGACATCCCATCAGCCAGCAGGACTTCTCAGAGTGCATCTGACCCAGACACTTGGGTTGGTGTCTCCCAGAGTACAGCTAACATCGGCACACACACACACAACACATGTCAGTGCTACCTGTGCATGTGGCAGAGATGCCATGCCATGCGTGCCTGTATCTCAGGAAACCTGCCAAAATTGGGCAGATTTGGGCCTCTTCCCTGTGTGGGTTCTGTGCTGAAGAAGAAAACATTTTACGACATTAAGAAGAAAGTTTGGTCCGGTGGTTCAGAAGCAGACAAATGTCAAATGTGTAAAATTAAAGGAGCACTTGTTGTGAAGACAGATCAGCTGCAGAAATGAATTGGCTTTGCTTTCCAGATCCTCCTACGAGTCCCCAGAATAGTTGCTGTGGTTTGCAGTTACACCACCCTGTTTCTGAGCATGTTTTCCTCTCTTTTATGATGACAACCCCCCCAACCCAAAACCAAGTCCTTCTCTGCAACAAGAGAAACAAGAGGCTCCCTACGTTTTGTGTGGGTAAAATCCAAAGGAGTGTACGCAGGTAGGGCTGTGTTCACGGCTCCGTGCATCCCCGTCGCAGGATAAAGAGGGGTTTTGTACATGGCCTGGTGTCCCTGTATTGACATTTCCTCCGCGGGCAGCGCTCCGGCTTTGTGCGGGTGCCTGGCACTTGCACAGTGTGCTGTTATGGAAAGCCAGGCATGCGTGAGCTGATTGCTGGAGACAAGCGGGGAAAAGGGGGAACCTCGCTGAAGATGAGTCAGTTGGGGACAGGGAACACTGCGTCTTTTGTGGAGCGGTGCTAAGAGGGAGGCGAGAGTGATGCTTGCGCAGCATCCCCAAGGACCCCCCCCCCTTGGCTCTCCAAACCCCGCTAACCGCCAAAAGGGTGGACCTGCAGGAGCACTGCGAAGCTGTGCAGCAGGACAATGAAAGCCTTGGGGTGAAATACAGCTCCCCCATGCAATTGCAGAATACAAGTCCTGAGGAGGAAGGAGGGGGGGGTGAGGAGGAAGGAGGGGGGGTGAGGAGGGTACACACACGCACACACACACACACACA